>BQNB010001186.1:23188-108143 GCA_026074375.1 Tanacetum coccineum
TAAAACTTCCCTACTTTGACGAAAACATTTTCGGCTACACCGGTTGGTTTGGAAATTGTACGATCGGCTAACTCTAAAACCATTTTTGTTTCGGTAAGACTTAAAAATCCAAGCTTTTTCTAAATGGAAAGAGGCATGAGATTAATGCTAGCCCCTAAATCGGCAATTATCAAATTCTAAAAAATCACAAGGAATTAGAAATCGGCCTGGGTCACCTAGCTTTTCTGGAAGCTTTTTAAGGACGACCGCACTACAATTTTCGTTCAACGGCATTTTGGTCAATTCGATCAACTTGTCTTTGTTATTTAACATCTTTTTAAACATTGACGCAAACTTTGGCATATGGATGAGAGCATCCGCAAAACTAAGCTCAAAATGAAGGTTTCGAAAGATTTCCATAAACTTTGAAGAAAGAATGTCATCTTTTTCACGAATCTTTTGTTTGTTGAGTCTCGACGGGTAAGGCAAATTAGGTTTGGCTTTGTTAGTAACGAAAGAAGGCTCTTCGATTGGTTCTTTGTCTTTGGTTTGTTCTTGGACCAATGGAGGAGGTTGGATGTCTTCGGTGCTAGGTAGCTCCGTATCCTTTGTCGCCTCACTTTCCTTTTCCACCACCGGCGGTGGAATCGGAGGTCCATCGTATGAAACACCACTACGAGTCGTAATTGCCTTGGCTTCGTTCCTAGGGTTTGGAATGGTATTGCTTGGTAAAGAACTTGAACTTGAAGGTTGGTTTGTGTGATAGTTTTGCATGAAACCGAGCATCATTTTCTGAAAATCATCTTGCTTCTTTTGAGACTCATTGTAAACTCTTTGAAAATCATTTTGAAAATTATCCAACTTCATTTGCAAATTATTCATGTTCGCATCATTGGCTTTAGAATAATTCTCAAATTCCGTTTTAGACACACTATTTGTTGGAGGTTGGTGAGGTAAAACTTGATTGATTTGTGGTTGATTGGTTGGTGTTTGGTATGGTGGAGCTTGATAAACTTGATTTTGAGTTTGGTTGTTTGGACGGTTTTGGTTGTAATTTCCTCCACGGTTTTGGTTGAAATTAGAATTGGTTCCTTGATAACGGTTTTGGTTGGTTTGGACATTCGGTTGATTGAAACCCGGTGGTCTCATTTGACTTGCCAGATTGAAAGGTTGGTTTCTTTGGAGAAAATTACCAACGGCTGCGGTTTGTTGAAATTGTTGGATGTTGTCATGAAAAACGGGAAAATCATTTCCACCTCGAGTTAACGGACAAAGGTTAAAATGGTGATTTGATCCACAAGTGACACATACTTCCTCAACTGCTTTGACGGGTGCAGGAGTAGTAACAACTAAAGCTTTCATTTGATTCAACATTTGGTTCATCTTGATAGTCATCTTATCCTCGAGAGAAGCGGCTATTTGTTGCATATCGAAAGAATTATTGGAAGATGAAGAATTAGAAAGAAAGGAGCAACCGACTCACTCTTGAATCAAACTAGCACGGACTTCTGGAGTAAACGAACTGTTGACATTGCTTTCAATAATCGCTAAACCTTCTGAGGCATTTTGTCTAAGAAATTTCCACTGCTGCAGAAATCCTAAGGCATCTTGATCATTTGAATTCAAAGAATTGTAAAAATATCAAGTTGGTGGAGTCTTAAAAGCCAAGGTGAGGAACATTGACGAAGACTGTCCTTTAAAACGTTCCATGCTTCATTAAAGGGCATCATTGGTTTTTGGTAAAAAGTAATGATCTCATTCCGATAGTAAGTGGTTTTTGAAGGTGGGAAGTATTGGTTTATGAATTTTGAAACAAGGTCGTCCATGTGAGAATTGATCTAGGAGGTTCTTGTCTAACCAATCTCGGGCTTCACCGTCAGAGAAAAAAAGGAAAAAGCACAAGCTTTATCGAAGTGTTTTTCGGAACTTCGGGATGTGTCTAAACGTTGAATGACCGTTATTAAAAAATCGGGGTGATTGTGGGGATCTTGTCTACCCGTAAACTTATTACTTTGCACAAGATTGATTAAAGGTTGTTTAAGCTCGAAATTGTTAGCATTGATCGGTGGAACAACTATAGCATCTTCATACCCCTCGATGGGTGCTTGTAACATTTGGGCCATCGTTCCGAAAGGAGCTTGTCGGCCATTGAACACGTTTTGTTCAACAATTGGATTCAACCGAAAGAGATTGTTGTTGACAGACGTCTACGAATTGCGAACGAGTTGCGATAAAAAAAAAACTAACAATAAAAAAAGCAAAACTTTGTACAACACAAATTTTTTTTTTTTTTTTACAATGAATTTAACGTTACAACGAAAGAGAATTAAAAAACCAATTAATCAACTACTTCACGGTAGCTCTCGAAAATTGCTTTTCAAGGTGAGCCGTACTTGGTAGTGACACAAAAGGCAAGTGTTAAATCTTTGATTACGATTTGGGAACAATTGCAAGTTCACCGGAAATTGAAATGATAATATCTCAATAGAAGATATTATATGTTGGTGTTCGATTACCAACTTTGTTTATTTTATTTTCTTTTTAAAGGACAATTTTTTATGTTTTTGATTTTTCTATTTTTTTTTATCTTTTACTTATACTAAAAAGAAAAGGAAAATATTTTTTACTTTTTATTTTTTTATGATTTTTTTAGATTTTTGGATTATAAAACAAAAATGAAACTTTCGAGGACGAAAGGATCTTCAAACCAAATCAACAAACACAAAACGTAAGAATCGTAAACACTAATCCCCGGCAGCGGCGCCAAAAACTGATCGTAGTTTTACATACATATAAAATAATATACTTATAGAGAAATTAAGGAAATCCCCAAGTATCCCTTGGACAATTCCACTCACAAAGATATATATATAGAATACGTATAATTAACCGGGCAAGTATGATCACCCGGGTCGTTTTCCCCAATGACTAGTGCAATTGAAACCACGTTTTGGATCGGATCCTGATTTGAATGAAGCAAAGATATTTGATTTGGTTTCTAGAAATTAAAGCCCTAATTTTTTATCTTTTTTATTACAAAAGTTTAATTAAACTTTTTAAAAATTAAACCTAATTACTAATTAAATCTATTAAATTTAATTAAAACTTAACTAAGGACTAATGGTGCAAATTCCTAACAAACTAACGGAGGGACTAATCTGAAAAACAATTAAAATCGAAAAGTTACACTTTCTACCCTAAGAATCTATCCCGACAACAAACTAAGACCCGAATTAAGGTGAAATTTGAAAAGTGCTTAAAATTAAAAACTCAAAGAAGCAAAGTTGTAAAGGAAGCTAGGGGGAACAAGATTAATAAAGGCTACTTGGGCTGAAACTCACAAATAAGCTCAGGAAGAGCTTATCTTTAAGCTGATTACAGAAAGTGAGGTTTTGAGCTTATTTTCACTTAAACAGCCATAAAATACTCAAATTAAGCTTAAATCTAAAAAGGAGAAGTGATCTAGAAAGCTTATGATGTGCTTAATCTAAGAATGCAAAGGAATCAAAGCTAGAGGAACTCTTAATCTATTGAAATTAAGCATGAAACAGGCAAACTCAGGAAATAAGCAAGGAAACACATACTACAAATAAGCTAGAGAACTAAATAAGCTAAACTAGACTTTGAAACTTTAAGGACTTATCAAACTACTTATTATCCAACAAATTAAACTATAAAATCTAGACTTAAAAGCTGAATTATCAAATTTAGACTTTACTTAAGTTCCTACTGTTTTTGGAATTTTCAGGTTTTTTAAGACTTTTGACAGCAAAATAAGCTAAGACAATAAGCTAGAAAACAAAATTTAAGACTTAAACTAAATTAAGCTATATGAAAACTTAAATCCTACTGAATTTTATAAGCTAAATCCTAAAATTACTTATCTAAATTAAGCTAAGAACACAGCAGTACTAACTGAGGTTAGTACTGCTAGTGTGAAAATTCAGCAGTACTTTGAGAGTACTGCTGATGCAATTTAACTTTTGAAAACGTAATGAGTAATGAAATAAGCTAGAAAACTGAAACTAAAATCTTAATAAGCTATAACTAAATCTAAACTTAATTTTGAAAAGCTAAAATTTATACTAACAGTACTAACTTGTGAAGGCAGTACTAACTTTTTAGTTAGTACTGGTAGTGTAAAGAGTCAGCAGTACTAACTTAGGTTAGTACTGCTAGTGCAATTTTGAGACTGCACTAAACCAAACACCCTTTTAAAACCATTTGACAGGATTTACGAAACACTTTTAAAGCGAAATTAAGATGCACAAAAAACGAATACTAGAGAAAAAACTTTAACCTGAGCTTAAAAACAAACTTAATAATCAGGATTAAACAACTGAATAAGCCTAATTCTAAGATCTTAACTAATTAAACTAATGTTTTTGGATTTTATGAGTTTTTATGACGCAATACAAGGAGGATAGGTATAGAGCGGGGAAGGATGTGAGTCCGTGGTCGAGAACTTCTGAGGGAAGGTATCTGTAAGGGAGACAGGGTATCTTAGATGGGGAACGGGGGCGGGCGAGGAGTACGTTAGCGAGAGAGAGATGCACGAGAAAGTTGTTGTTGACACACACACGAGTCGCGAGGTATATTAATGTAGATATAGACTGCTATGCATCTAACACTGAAGTCTTCTAGATCTGACAGTTAAGATCTTGTCACGTAATCATCATCTTATATAGTCTATCTGAGTATAAGCTATTTGCAAGCATTCATACGTCAGAGCTATTTAGTACATTCCGTCATAACTTACATACGAGACACGTATAAGATACAAATATCAAGTCTTATGTTACACAGTTAACTAATTATCTATGAGTCATATTAAAATAAGCCATTAATACGCAATTATTATATCAGGAAATGAAAGAGAAACTTACAAACACCTCTACTGGAAGCAAGAGGAACCAATAAGGCACTACAAGCTCCTTAGCTAATAAAATGCTAAGGTATAAGTCCTTGGGATCTCTTCCAAAGTAAGATCCCCTTCCAAAAGCTTAAATTCAATAAGATCCATATAAGTTTAAACTGATTTAAGGTTTAGATAAGGTTAATACTGAATTCAAACAGCTCTATTTCAGCTTATAGACTGAAAGAGCTTAATATTAGCTTATTGAGACAACTTATTAAGAGAACTTATGACTTTAAATGAGAGCTTAGGAAACGAGATTTAAAACACTAAAAGCTGAATTTCATTTAACTAAAGAAGCTGATTACATTACTTGAAAAAGGAAAATTACATAAAAACACGAATTTAAGCTAGACTAAATTACTAAAAACTAGATAAAAAAACGTAAAAACTAGATCTAGATACTCCCTTGTGTGTGAGAGGGGAGGCCTATTTATAGTGCCAAGCTGAAGCTTCTAGGCCCTCTGAGCTCCCATCAATCTCTGCCATCCAATCCATCAATCATTGGGCTAAATTTTTGAGCCGTTAGATCAAGATGTGCACACCTGAGGATTGCCAGCGTGGCATTCTTTGATGTGACGTTTGTGCTAGTTTTGTGAGTGAGTTTAGCACAAAACCCACCACTATTTGTGCTTCTTTCTTTGATTACGTGGCCTTTGAGCTTGAGCTAGGATAAGTATCCCCTTGATTAGACTAATTTGTCCTTGCATTTGTGCTTGAGCTTCCTTGAATTGACCATCGCACCCTCTAATTTTGATTTGCCCCTTGTTTTACCATAGGGGTGAAAACGGGGGAGACGATGAATAGTAAAAGGGTTCCCGCTCCTTTTTTTGACAGTTAAAACTGTTGGAGTTTGGGAAGTTAACACATTTGGCCCCTCTCTTTCATTTCCTCTTTTTAAGTTATAAAGATCTTTCGAAAATAGCAAGATTGGTCCCTGGAGATGTTATAAAAGGAAATTTGGCAAAGGCTTTGGACTTTTGGAGCTTCGGCTTTGGTTACACTTTGCTTCTCGTTCCGGCTAGCTCATTTTTTAATGTTTTCTTGATAAATTTGTTTGACTTATCCATACCTCACACACAAAACAATAAATACAAGCATATTTTTGCCATATTTGGTCTGTTTTGGTTTTAGATTGTGTCTTTTTAGTCAAACGGATGTTTGGTATTTTATACTTTATCGGGCTTACAAACACTATAACCAAGTCCCTAATAAACCAAATCAGAATAAACTTTAAACAAAATAAGAACCAAAACAGAAAAAACAATAGAGCCAATTCTTGCACAAAACTGTCTACCAAACAGTCAACAAGGCAACTTTGAGCTTATTTTTAAGCCAGCAAACAGATCCTTATGGCTTAGTGGCATATACCACTAGAAAGCTTATCCTATGAACTATCTAAATTAGCTCTCAAAAAGTATTTTGAAATTTATTTAAACTAAGAAAAAGATGAATGAAAAAGCTGTTTATTCAAAATACTCTATTTTTGGATTTTGCAAATTTTTATGAAAAGACAAAGTACTGATTTGCAGACTTAAAACAGATAAGCAAATAAGCTTTTAAAGACAAAATAAGCCCTCACCTATTAAATTTGACCTATGAACTACTTGTACACTAAATTTGAAAATCTAAATCTAACTAAAACTAGCTTAATTTTAAGGTTGAAAATGGCCAAAAGCCTGTTTTGAATGCTGATGCAGTTTACACACTTTTAGCCAAAACTCAAAACCAAATAATGCATACCTAAGGACTTGTTTTCAACACCTTTTAAACAACTAAATAAGAACAAAATGATTAACAAATGCAGCTAAAACAAATTTAAGCACAAAGAGCAATGAATCTGAGCTTATACTCTCAGATTCATACAATCAATACACAATCCTTTAAAAACTTGATTAAACCTAACAAATTCCTTAAATCCTTGTTTTATACACTTAAATTTGAGATTTAAAATTGATTTAAAGAACTAAATGGTTCTTGACAGTACTAACTCAAGTTAGTACTGTCTTTAGCCAAACACCCCTTTAAAAATCTTAAACTCATTTTTAGCTTATAATTTTGAGAGTTAAGGCTTAGATCAACAATACCAGATAGTGACAAGCTATTAAAAGTCCTAATGAACAAATTTCAGTAATCAAATAAGCAGAAACTATAAGCTACAAGCTAATGCTAATATTTATGGTTTTTATAACTGTTTTATATCAAAGACATGTAAAATGAAATCTATACTAGCAACTGAACTTATTAAGCATCAAACAACTAAAATAAACAATGATAAGCTAATCTAAACAGCAATAAGCAGACTATAAGCAATATTAAGCTAAAGTGCAATATCAAGCTATAAAATGTAAAATGAAAACTTACATAAGCCTTTGCACAAACAAGGCTACAAATGCTCAAAGAGCTACTCTACAAAGCTCTAGCTTATCAGAGATAAGCTAGTAAGGTCTTGGAAGCCCTTCCACAACTGGCTTCCCTTCCAAATAAGCTGAGGTACATTTGGGAGTGGATTTTGAGTAACAACAAGCTCAGTTAAGCTTTGAGAGCTTAACTGAGTATTAGGCTAGCTTATTAGTATAAGTGACAGCTTATTGAGCTTATTTGAGTATAAAAGAGCTTAATCAAACCATAGTTAAGTAAAGTAAAAACATGAATTGCAAATTAAACAATATGAAAACAAACTTTTATTGATTGAATAAACTGAGTACAAGCTAATGAAAAGAAAGTTACATTGATTTGAAAACAATAAGCTAAAAAACGATTAATAAGCTAAAATTATACTAAATCTACTTTTCTACCCTAGATGATCCCAATGAGTGTGAGAGGCTCCTTTTATAGGCGAAGAGTGAAGCTTCCAGGCCCTTAGACGCTCCCCCAACTTTTGATCTTGACCCTTGATCCTTGATTGCCCTTCACGCATCTAATCTTGACCGTTTGATGACTTCCACGCATGATTAGCTAATGATTGGCCTTGGGATTGCCAGCGTGGCTCCCAAAGGCATCATTGCATGCGTCATTATGCTTCTAGAAGGGTTAATTCTACTTAAACGAAGTTAATTTGGGTGCAGGGTGAATTGGGGATGGAGGTGAATAGTAAAACCCACTTTTCGTGCCCTTTTTCTTTTCTTATTTCGTTTTGACTCTTTTGAACGAGTTAAAAGAGAGTTGACTTGGGTTAAAGGGTAAACAGGCCAAGGGATTTGGGCTTTTGGGCTCGGTTAAAGGTTAAGGGTTTATATATTTTGGATTTAACGACCGTTAGTTCCTTAGTAATAAAGGACTAACGGTGTAACTGGATTTGGGACTTAAGGTGAAAAAGGTTTAACACTTAAGGTCCTTTTGGTACTTTCAAGGGTTTGTCTTCTCATGAGTTGACCAAAGTTGACTTTTGTTGACTCTTGCTAATAATTTCTCGGCTCTTATGTACTCTTTCCGTTCTCGTGTTCGTTTTTGTCTGGTTTTTTGCTCTTTTCATGTGATTCTTGTAATATCCGTACCTACACATCATAAGAGACAAAATATACAATATACAAGCATAATATATTCATTTTTCATCTTTAAGGGTCATTTTTGGTATAAAACAAATATGTGATTCTTCACATATCAAAATTCCCCAAACTAAATGATTGTCATGTCCTCACGCAATGTTATATGCTCTAAAACCAAATACCTCAAAACCTTCCCAAACTAATCCTTTGAAAAGTAGCAAAGTCTTTTGTGGAGAGAGTTAAGAAATCACAAGTTTTAAAACACCCAGTTTTCTCATTTTTCAATTTTTTTTCTTTTTTATGATTTACATAATTTACAACTTATTCATGTGTGACATAATGTATTGCTTTCATTATTCATTGATAACTTTTAGGATCACAGAACAAAAAGCACAAAAAGTGTCCAAATGGATAAATTTATTGTCCCCGACTTTCACTTCTCCATACTAAGCTTAAAAACAAGATCATTGTAAAATACAAGTTATGATGCTAACACTACTCATAAAAGCTAATTGTGTATTACTTCTCCTCCCTTATTCCTAATTTTGTATCTCAAGATTTTATTTAAGTCATATACCCGAAGGCTCTTTAAGACTTTATTTCGATACTTATTAATTCCAAAAATAAAGTGTAACGGTTAAAACGCAATAATTAGCTCCTAGCCCTTTTCAAAAGATCAAATGTCATCAAGAATGAAGTCCACATCGAGGCAACCAAAATTTGGCTTTTATTAGGCTACTTAGGTTCCATTCATGTCATATACCCTAAGGCTCTTTAAGACATAAATGGAACAATCTCATTTGCACCATATACCCTAAGGCTCTTTAAGGTACAAACAAGACAAAAATTAAGCAACATTATCCATTCCATATACCCTAAGGCTCTTTAAGGAATGAATAAGGCTATAATTTCACTTATTAAATCTTACTTACCCCATATACCCTAAGGCTCTTTAAGGGATAAGCAAAATATTTATTAATGTGATACATATAGTATGCCAAATTAAGTATTCCTGATGTATACTTATCTTAATCACAAAGGAACTAAAGAAAACTTCTATGAACTAATTATTAACCAAAAAACCGCACAACTCTATTTATTAAACAATTATATATAAAGGTGAAACAAACTAATGGGAGAAAAAGCCACAATTAACACTTATGAGCCTTAAATAAATCCAACTATTCCACGTTTAGCATCAAAACATATATTCTACTCTATCATCTCTTGTTCTTCACAATTTAAAATTTCTAAGAAAGAAACTAGTGAATGCTTAGCCTAATAAACCGATCTTTGCATTTTTAAAATCAATTATGGGAACTTGCAACATCTTGAGTTTTTCAAGCTAGACTTGCTTTTTATAGCTCCTTGTATAAAAGATTAGCAAATTTCAATTCATTTACGTTAAGGAGAAAGCTAAGATATAAAACCGGTCGGGTCAAAATTTACTTATGTTCTCACCAACGGAAAGCCTACATTCGTGTCAAAACACTTATTTTTTTATTTTCATCATTATATATATATATATATATATATATATATATATATATATATATATATATATATATATATATATATATATATATATATATATATATATATATATATATATATATCTACTTTTTTATTTTTTTATATGAATATATAAAATTTTAAAATTTTTGCGGGAAAACAGGGTACGTGAGAACAACGGGCTAAGGTAGGTAAGATCATATCGAAGATATACCACCCCATACTAAAACTAAACATTGTCCTCAATGTTTCCTAGTCTAAGGCTCAAAACCCCATACTAGAACTCAAAAAGTCGAATGCATAATCCGAGCATGGAGAAAGTATCACAAAAATCTTAAGCCGTTTATTAAGTATGCTAAAAGATAGATGTTAGTCGATAATAATCTAGGATATCGGATTTCCCCAAACTAATGGCAAGCAAAGGCTAGGAAGCTCGAGTGAACCGGGACAAAACACCAAACACGAGAGTCTTCAAAAATTTTGGGTCAATCCTACAAACAATCACAAGCACAAACAACAAGAATCGAAAGAGTACAAGCCTCCTCACATCACATTAGAAATAAGAAAGAAGAAAGATGGATAAGCATGGGGTGCCTCCCACGAAGCGCTTTGTTTTTGGTAACCGAGTCACATAGCTTGACTCGATCCCCCTCATTTAGTTGTCATAGGGAAAGTTCGAGATCCGGACAACCTTTGGGATGGTATGTCCGTCAAAGTAGTGCTTAACACGATGACCATTCACCTTAAAGTTAGGACCATCGGCTTGAGAAAACTCAACGGTCCCATATGGATAAACATGGGCAATAGTGAAAGGTCCTGACCAACGGGTTTTAAGCTTTCCCGAGAATATCTTTAGACGAGAGTTGAAGAGTAAAACTCGATCACCAACATTGAAAATGCGGTTTTTGATCTTAGAGTCGTGAAGCTTCTTCGTCCTCTCTTTATATATCAAAGAATTCTCGTATGCTTGATCACGAAGCTCATTAAGTTCATTAAGTTGAAGCTTCCGGTGATCACCCGCGGTTTTAAGATCAAAATTAGCATGTTTCAAGGCCCAATATGCCTTATGCTCTAACTCGATAGGTAGATGACAAGACTTTCCGTACATGAGCTTATAAGGAGTACAACCAATCGGTGTCTTGAAAGCGGTATGGAATGCCCATAAAGCGTCATCTAACTTATCAGACCATGAGGCACGGTTTTCACCAACCGTCCTCTCAAGAATACGTTTCAAGCCACGATTTGAAACCTCCACTTGTCCACTCGTTTGTGGATGATAAGCGGTAGCAAGACGATGAGTGACCCCATACTTAGACATTACTTTAGCAAATTTATCATTACAAAAATGGGTCCCACGATCGCTTATAATAGCTCTAGAGTTCCCAAATCGGGCAAAAAGAGATTTCAAGAATTTTACTACAACTCGAGCATCATTAGTGGGGAGCGCCTTCGCTTCTACCCACTTTGATAAGTAGTCAACGGCTACGAGAATGTATTTATTCCCTCGTGAAGACGGGAATGGACCCATAAAATCGATACCCCATACATCAAAGATTTCACAAACTTGAATAACGTTTTGAGGCATCTCATCCCTTTGAGAAATTTTGCCTTGACGTTGACACGTATCACAAGATTTGATCATAGCATGGGCATCTCGATATATGGTCGGCCAAAAGAAACCGGCATCAAATACTTTCTTAGCGGTGAGATTGGCACCATGATGGCCCCCGGTGGGTCCTTCATGACAAGCTTTGAGGATATCAATGGCTTCTTGGCCATGCACACACCGTCGAATGATTTGATCCGCACAAATCCGAAAAAGGTAGGGATCCGGGACCCAAAAGTAAACTTTTAACGTCCGTAAAGAATATTTTTCTTTTGTTGGGGTGACTAAATCCCTTTATTGATAAAATTCCCCGCATGGAAATTAGCAAGTATCGTCAAACCATAGGTACTTCCACTCTATATAACTCCAAAGTTTTCTAAAGGAAAAATTTTCATTTATTCTTTATTTTTTTCTAGCGCAATCCTATGAGGATATTTCTCCAAGATCTAGATAAAAATTACCGGCCACGAGATTCTCCGTCCCTTTTTTATCACGGATGATGATATCAAATTCTTGTAAGAGGAGAACCCACCGGAGCAATCTCGGCTTAGCATCTTGTTTACTAAGAAGGTATTTAAGAGCCGAGTGATCCGTATACACTATACTTTTGGATAAGACAAGATATGGCCGAAACTTTTCAAAAGCATAAACTACGGCAAGCATTTCTTTTTCCGTCGTAGTGTAATGAATTTGAGCTTCGGTCATTGTCTTACTAGCATAATGTATAGGCTAAAAATGCTTCGTCTTACGTTGTCCCAAAACCGCACCAATCGCAAAATCACTAGCATCACACATAAGTTCGAAAGGTAGGTTCCAATCGGGGACAACTAAGATCGGAGCTTCGGTAAGCTTCTTTTTAAGAGTCTCAAAAGCATCAATACAATCTTGAGAAAACACAAACGTTGCATCTTTCTCAAGAAGATGAGTCATAGGTCTAGCAATTTTAGAAAAGTCTTGGATAAATCGTCGGTAAAAACCGGCATGACCTAAGAAACTCCTAACACCTTTTACGGTGGTTGGATGAGGTAGCTTAGCGATAACATCGACTTTAGCTCGATCGACCTCAATCTCGGACTTTGATATTTTATGACCTAACACAATTCCTTCTTTACACATAAAATGGCACTTCTCCCAATTTAGAACTAAATTCGTGTCTTCACACCTTTTTAGCATTTTGTCTAAATTGGAGAGGCAAGAAGCAAAACTATCCCCAAATACCGAGAAATCATCCATGAAAACTTCCATAGTCTTTTTGATCATATCATGGAATATGGCCATCATACACCTTTGGAAAGTACCGGGAGCATTACACAAGCCAAATGGCATGCGACGGTAAGCGAAAGTTCCATAAGGGCATGTGAAAGTGGTTTTCTCTTGGTCTTGGGGATCTATTAGGATTTGAAAATATCCTGAAAATCCATCTAGAAAACAATAAAACTCATTTCCGGCTAATCTTTCTAACATTTGGTCCATAAATGGCAACGGAAAATGATCTTTACGAGTAGCTTCATTTAATTTCCTATAGTCAATACAAACTCTCCACCCGGTAACTAATCGTGTTGGAATCAATTCATTATCTTCATTAGCAACTACGGTTATACCACCTTTCTTGGGTACACAATGAATGGGGCTTACCCACGGACTATCAGAGATCGGGTAAATCATTCCGGCATCAAGGAGTTTGATAACTTCCTTTTTGATTACCTCATGAATTTTTGGGTTAACCCGTCTTTGACTTTGTACCGCGGGTTTATAATCTTCCTCCATCAAGATTTTGTGAGTGCAAAACCGAGGGTCAATACCCTTGATGTCGGTGATTTTCCAAGCAATGGCCCGTTTATGTGATTTAAGCACCTTTAAGAGGGCTTCTTTTTCATCATCTTTTAAACTTTTTGCAATAATCACGGGTAACTTATCGGTTCCCTCTAAGTAAGCATATTCTAAATGAGATGGTAAATCTTTTAACTCTAATTCCGGAGGCTCTTCAATTGAAGATTTTGCCTTGGTCACTTCTGCTTACTTTAGGTCCACTTGAAAGAGTTGAAACAGGTCATTATTTAACAATCTTTCAATCAACCAAATATCTCCCTTTGGATCAAAATTGGCATGATCAATTTCTGGTGAAATTGAATCATCTTTGAGATAAGCCTCGATCTCTTCCAAAATGAAGTCACTTCCCTCGAACGGAGTGAGGGAAGGAGAAGAGTCAGAAATAATGGGCTCAAAAGTTGGAGTGGGATTGCCACCCATAGAATTATTAGAAAAACCAAGCACTTCTTGAGCATACAAGCAACATTAATTATATCGATTTGATTACCGATTCTTTTTTTTGTTTTTTTTTTTTTTTCAATTTTTTTCACCCCCCGCATGTATAATCATTGAGTATCTGAAGTGTGCCGAGGAATTAAACGCAATTGCTTCATCATTAACCAAGTGTAATTTCTTCACCATAAACATCATAAGGCACCGAGATTCTTAAGAAAGGTCTACCAAATATAAGAGGAACTTTAGGGTTGGCATCAAAATCAAATACTACGAAGTCAGCCGGAAAATGAAATTTCCCCACTTTGACGAAAACATCTTCGGCGACACCTTTTGGACGGGTAATCGACCGATCCGCAAGTTCGAGAGTCATACGAGTGGTGGTAAGTTCGAGAAGGAAAGTTCTTCCTCCGGACCACGGCATAAGGTTAATGCTAGCGCCAAGATCGGCCAAGGCGGAGCATTCAACCATTATGGGAAAATCACAAGGTATAAGGAACTTGCCCGGGTCTCCAAACTTTTCGGGAAGCTTTTTAAGGAGACATCAGAGCAATTGATTCAATGGTGTACTCGAAAGTTCAAATAATTTCTCCTTGTTACTAATCAAGCTTTTAAACATAGAGGCAAACTTAGGCATATAGAGCAAAGCATCCGCAAAACTAATATCAAAATGTATCTTTTGAAAGATTTCAAGAAACTTCATCATTTGAGCATTAGATTTTTCACGGAGCTTCTCTTGGTTAAGTCTAGAAGGATATGAAATATTAGGCTTAGGTAAAGTCTTCAGAACATCGGGTTCCGGAATAGGAATGGGAATAACCGGAGGTTGGATGTGAGCAGTACTTCCTTGGAAATTAATTTGCTCCATATCCGTTGTCTCCTCGGTTTCTCGTTCCACTACTTTTTTTGGAGAAGGATTAGTAGGAATTGAGGGTCTCTCATAAGCAACACCACTTCGAGTAGTGATTGCTTTCATCTCACCCTTCGGGTTAGGAATAGTATTACTCGAAAGAGTACCCGAAGTTGAGGCTTGGTTTTGAAAGAAACTTCCTAATATACTCCGCATAATCATTATTTAGATGCCTCTAAGACTTTCCTCTTGCTTACTAAAATTACCCCTCAATTCATTAATTTGACTTTGCATATTTCTCATTAATGACTCATTAGCTTTCATATAACTTGACAACTCATTTGGAATCCCTTATTGAACTTGATTATTAGGATCTTGAAAAGGTTGGTTTTGAAATCCTTGATTTTGAAAATTTAGAGCATGATTATTTGGAACTTGAAAACCTTGATTTCCATGAAAATTATTTCCCCGATTAAAATTATTCCCTTGACCTTGATTTTGATTATACCTATTTTGACTATTTTGTATCGGAGCAAAACCAGGTGGTGCCATTTGGTTGCTAGCACGGTTTGGAGGGATTACTTGATTGTAAGTACTCGTTGTCGCACAAACAGTCGATTGATTGCTATCGTTAGCATTACAATTATAGTAAGCATGGGCATCACCACAAATCACACAAGATTCCTCAACCGCTTTAACCGTAGCGGGAGTGACAACTTTCTTATTAACAATCTCAACTAAAGGTCGAAATTTGCGTCGCAAGCGTATTCAATTCTATTCATACGTTTACTAGACTTCCCTAGAAGTCGTATTCATCCTATAAACATTCAGTTTATTTCGTGAATAACAAACTTTTGACTTATTCTCAATTATGTTCAAAGCCTCTCTAGAAGTCTTACTCAAAAGATTTCCACCCGCCGTGGCATTTAAAGAGTCTTGATCATTCTCATTTAAGCCATTATAGAAAGTATCAATTTGGGCTAACTGTGTAAATCCGTGGTGGAGACATGCTCTAAGCATTTCCTTAAATCGTTCCCATGCCTATCCAAATGTCTTATCAAATTTTTGAGTAAATCGAGAGATTTCATTCTTGAGGTGGGTGGTCTTCGAAGGAGGAAAAAATTGGTTCACGAATTTGTTTACGAGATCATCCCAAGTCAAGATCGAATTAGGAGGTTCTTTATCGTACCAAATCCTAGCGGCTCCCTCGAGTGAATATGGAAACATCATGAGTTTAATCACATCATTCGGTACATCCCTAAATTTTAAAGTCGAGGTAATCCTTTTGAAATTGTTAATATGAGTATGGGGATTTTCCCTCTCAAAACCATGAAATGGATTGGCTTGAACCAATTGTAGCAAATTCGTCTTAATTTCAAAATGGTCCGCATTAATTTCCGGTATAACGATAGCTTCTCCATACCCTTCCATGGGTGCTTGGAGTAGCTCTTCCATTGTTCGATTTTCCGCCATTGGTGCAACTTCAACGATAGTACGAAACTCGGGTTCGACTACGTTTGGAGTACGTCTTTTATTTCGACGTCTCGGAATGGTTACGGGTGAATTATTTGGATAATTGGAATTTCTAGTGCGCATGCACTACTCAAATAAAACTGATAAAATGAGGAGAGAAAATATATACACAAAAATATTTTTGTTTCACCGAATAATCAACAAACTTAGGGTAACTCCCTTAAGTGAAACTTGCAAGAGCTTATTTCACAAAAGAGGTGCGCCTTTTTCGTAAGTGACACAAGACAGTTACTTTTTGAATATTTGGATTGGGAACTTATTAATGGATATTCACAAATTCTCTAGTATGAGAATTAAATTACTTGTGTATTTTAGTATTTAAGAGAGCACAATAAAAATCAAAAAATCCGGAAGAGCAAATATTTTTTGAATTTTCTATTTATTTATTAACTTCTATATATAGTAAAAAGAAAAAGAAAAATATTTTTTTACTTTTTTTTTGATTTTTTTTCAAAAGACGTAACTTTCGAAGACGAAAGGTTCTCCAAATCACGATCGACAAACTCAAACGAGAGAATCTGAACACAATTCCCCGGCAGCAGCGTCAAAAATTTGATACGCGTCAAATTATAAATACTTATATAATATCAAAGTATAAGAAATCCACTAATAATCCTTGAGGACAAAGATTAAAAGTAAAATCTACACAAAATATCGTACGTTAACCGGTAAGTGTTCACTGGGTCGTTTATACCCCAAGAATTATGAATTGAAACCCCGTTATTATTTGGACAACGATTTGAATGGTTTCAAAAGTTTTTGAATAGGTTTTCTATTTCTATGAATAAAAACACATAAAATATATAAAGGAAAATAAACGACTAAGCAATTAAGCAATTAGACACTAAAACGATAACGAGAATTAAAGAAAACGCGACAATTAAGCAAGTATATCAAATTTAAGACCTACAAAAGCAAATTTAATCCCTAAACCTCAAATATGATAAAAGAAAATTTTATAAAAAATAATTTTATTTATTTGATTATTTTTCTATTTTTTATTATTTTTTAAAGTTTTTAAACAAAATAAATGCACGAAAATTACTAAAGTTTAAAATAAAAATCCTAGAAAATTACTAAAAGTAGCTTATTGTTGGGATTCTTGATTTGATGAGAAAAAATGAATAAAAGAATGAAACAAAAAATCAAAGTCGTCATTATAAAACTCTACAAGCTGGTGGAGAAATATGAAGATTTGGTCAAATATTCTACAGGATAATGATTAGGAAACATATTAATGTGGTTTAATGTAATTTAAATAGTTTCCTTATCTATTGATTTACTTCCTTTGTAAGTCATGATCTCTCCCTATATAAAGAGATCATAGACACAAGTTTTATAGATCCATCCATAGAAAATTAGAGCTCTCCCAATGAGAGTCTAGATAGTTAGATAGTATAGTCGACTGATGAGAGTCGAATAGTACACCATATTTAGTTGGTGTAGCCCCAAGTTATAGTTGGGGGAATAGGGAAATCGTTCAATGAAAAACCTTGTTTGATAATATTGTTTTCATATTATTCCGCTGTGCATTCAATATTATCTGTAAAACTATCCTAGATGGGCTAAACGATTCTCAACATGTGGTATCAGAGCAGGTTGCTCTTGATATCAAGGATTGTACAAGGTTTATGTATCGAATTTGTGAAGAAAAGAAGGTATGAATTTTCTGTTTTGAAGTTTGTCCTAATTCAGTTAATGCATAAAGAATGTTTTCTTTTCTTCATTCCATGGTTCAAGCTTTCATGTAAATGGTTCACGTTACGGGGATCATGGTATGATCAATCCTGGTATTACTTGCTCGTGTCCTTATTCATTGGATATAAGGATCTATTCTTTTAAGGATGATCAATTCGATTGTGTTTGAAGATGGTGACAGCCAAGAAACCCTAATTATTTAGGGTTTTACAAGATAACATCAATGATGCAAAAGATCGCGTACACGCTGAATCTACTAATTCTTAATCGATAATATTAGGGTTTCACTAAATCCTAATTCATTATAAGCTGAATAGTTGTTTGAGTGTATACGACATCATGATGAAAGTAGCTAGGCGTGTCAATCTTGCTGTTAAAACTTTGGGGTTTCATTATTTTATGTGCTGGATGATTTGCCTTGGTAAATACATAATCTTGATTTGAAGAAGCACGTCAATTTGAAGTAGCAGCAATAAGATAACAGCAGGATGATTGTGTTTGTGATTATAAAGGAGCAGCAGTTGGGCTTATAAGGATTATTGGGCTTCAAGGCTTTTCATGACACTTTCTTGTTAATAAAAGTGTTGCTAAAAGGTATGGGAGGAAGGAGCAAGTTAGTACTGTTGTTCGTGATTAATACTGGCACAAGAAATACTTTGTACTGCCAAGGTACTATTCGAGCAACAAGGAGTGGTATTGCATTATATACTTTCTACTATTATCTCATGTTAATACTGTTCATTATATACTTTATGCTGCTCGCTATACAAGTGGATATTAGTACTGTTTGGCACATACTACTGTTCGAGTATCACTTTGTTCTGTTTGATGATGCTGCTAGTTGAAGTTTATGGGTTTAAAAAGGAGAGAGCGATCAATAGACAACAACATGTTGGTGATGTATCTTTTGTGAAACGTTTTTGATAAACGGTTGAAGATAATAGATTGAAGGATGACTGATGATAAAAGTTGTTTGAGGGTTTTTGAGAGACATAAGAGAAACCCTAGATCAATTCATTGTTTGATTATTTATTGATGATGTTTATTGGATGTGAAGAAGTAACGTGATTATTTATTCTTACATTGATGGGCTTCAATGGTAAAAATTGCTTGGGCTAAAAGATTGAAACCCTAATTCACGAGTGGTCTTTTTGATGGCACGTATACAATTGTTTATAAGGCAAGCATTAAGATATTACATCTGTGGTTCACAATGTTTTATGGGGTTCAAAATTACAACTGTTTGAAATTCAAGGAGTTCGTGCTTAATGCTGGTAAAGTTGGTTAATACTGCTTATGAATTTCATTAGTCTCATTGGGTTTTAGTTGTGAAGCTGCTATTGGGCTCGTTATATATACTTTGTGCAGCTTGGGTTCGAGTTTAAATGTTAATACTGTTTGTGTATTAATGCTGCCCCAGGAAGAATTAGTACTGCTTGAAGAGAGTTTGTACTGCTAATGGTGTCCGAGTACTTAGTTTTTGGTTGGATTTGGATCTCGGACAAAACTATTTTTCAAATAGTTTATTCTTATTGATTTTATGGCTCGGTTTGGAGATTATTTAAAGAGGTGATTACGAAGACAATTGCATATTGCTTATTTGATGTTGTAGTTGGGTTTCACAGGTGCGTGTCTTATCATATCTTAAAGTTGTGGTTGGCTTTTAAGATAACTTGTTCGTGCTTAAATGGTGTGACGAAGACTTGTCAAAATCTAGCAAAGGTGTGCGATTTCTCTTATGGTGCTCAATGCGTACATTTGCTATCACTTAGTATGTGTCTCATAGAAGATGAGGATTTTGTCAAGAGGTTGCGGTCTACTTATATTTCACAGATTTATTTATAAGTTCGACGT
The DNA here is from genome assembly GCA_026074375.1 of Tanacetum coccineum. NCBI lineage: Eukaryota > Viridiplantae > Streptophyta > Magnoliopsida > Asterales > Asteraceae > Tanacetum > Tanacetum coccineum. The sequence continues at coordinate 42,886 of BQNB010001186.1, forward strand.
CACGTGGATAGTGCAAGACATAAGACACAAGTTTGGGAGATTCAACTTCTTCATCAAATTCGTTATACTCGGTTTTCTTCATCAGTGATCACTACATAGAGCCTACATAGTTCGGGATTCAAGAGATGGTAAACATATGGGTTTCAGGGGAAGCTTATTGTTTAAATGTTTAACCATCTACATGCACCACTTGAGGGGAAGTGTTTACAAGTTGCATATCTTCAGAAGACCCCTATTGGATGAAGACAAAAAGGGGAAGAAGATTACAGGTTTATTGATTTGCAGCTTATTATATGTGGTGACATGATACAAAGGAAGCTTGGAAGTTTGTTTCATTCAGGGAGATGATTACATCTCAACTTCTCTATTTAAGGGGAAGTTCGTACACGACTTTGTTTGTTTTGTCATCATCAAATAGGGGAAGATTGTTGGGATTCTTGATTTGATGAGACAAAATGAATAAAAGAATGAAACAAAAGGATCAAAGTCGTCATTATAAAACTCTACAAGCTGGTGGAGAAATATGAAGATTTGGTCAAATATTCTACAGGATAATGATTAGGAAACATATTAATGTGGTTTAATGTAATTTAAATAGTTTCCTTATCTATTGATTTACTTCCTTTGTAAGTCATGATCTCTCCCTATATAAAGAGATCATAGACACAAGTTTTATAGATCCATCCATAGAAAACTAGAGCTCTCCCAATGAGAGTCTAGATAGTTAGATAGTATAGTCGACTGATGAGAGTCGAATAGTACATCATATTTAGTTGGTGTAGCCCCAAGTTATAGTTGGGGGAATAGGGAAATCGTTCAATGAAAAACCTTGTTTGATAATATTGTTTTCTTATTATTCTGCTGTGCATTCAATATTATCTGTAAAACTATCCTAGATGGGCTAAACGATTCTCAACATGAACATCCTCCCCTAACTTGATCTTCACTTGTGAACTTCAAGTTTCTTTGAGTATCTTCTTTATGAGCCTCTTGAGGATTTTGTAAGCACTATCTTTGGAATTATCTTTGAACTTCAACATGATGATTTTCCTGTATAAACAGGTTCTTGACTTCTATCAGCAATGCTTGAAATCATCACTACCTGATCTTTGCAACAACTAATCTTCTTCTGTATCATAATCAGCACTTCACAGCAACAAGTCATATCTTTTCAGCAACACTTGAATAAGCAGCAACATTGACTATATGTACATTAAATCATAAAGTTTCAGTCTATTCTCATCACTTCCAGGTGTGTTAACTCCTGTGAGAGGTGAATCATTGAAAATTTAATGGATTTGATGTCTCTTTACCAGTTAGCCATTAACTCTGGAGTAGCCAATGTTTGGTTGAAAAACCATGGTACATTGATAACCATTTCAACTCTTTGTACATGAAACATGGTGAGCTGAATTACCATATGATTTTTAGCAAATCATCAGCTATCAACGGATTTGATGTAGCCTTTACCAAGTAACCGTTTGCTCTTGGGCTAGCCAATGCTTCAGTGCAATACTATGGTGCATTGATCACCATACAGTTTTTGGTAAACTGTTAACCATCAATAGATTTGAGAAGTCTTTACCAAATCTGTTTGCTTTGGACTAGCCAGTCCTTATGTCTGTTAGACATGGTGGACTGATAACCATTTGTTGTGTTAATGCATAGCACCTCCACCAAGTGTTGTTCTCCTCATCTCCATTCTAGATTTCTAACTCATCAATCTACATTATTTTCTAATACCAACTTGCTTCTTCATCATTTTCAAAAGTTTATAACAATCCTCATCTAGTTTTCCTCCTTGAAGTTTCATGTCCAACATAGCTTTGCACACTTTAGCTGACAAAGGATACTTTCTCTCTATTAGCATATAAACATATGTAGACTCCAAGTTCAAACAATGTACTCTGCAAGCATCATAGTATCTCCAACAAATTATCCTTTGTTGACCTGACAAACTCAATTGAATCTGTACTAAGGGGTTCTTCAAACATGTTCTTCAAGTATTCCCAAAGTACCTTTTCAAATTCATCCTCTGGCTCATTCATACCATGTTTCTTCATGACAATCCTGTATAGCTCTGTAAGATCATCTCTTGATATGTCAGTCAGCATTGCTCCAAAGCTTATGTATACCATATCAGTTCCATTCTCCCTTACAATCTGGTATACACCTTTCCTTCCTTGCTTAATGATCTTGTAATTGGCTATACTAGGTGATTTTGTAGCTACAGGAACAGGATTAATGGGAATTTTAGTACCTGAAGTAGAATCATCTTTTTCATTAGCTTCATCTGAATCTTCAGATCCATCCTTATCATGGTCTGTATGGAATCCTTTCCTTGCTATCTGTTTTCTCCTCTTTCCAGTCTTCTTGGTTGGCTTATCATCTTTGTCTTCTTCAATCTTCTCCTCTGTTGGTTGAGTACCTTCATCATCAAACTTTAGCTTCTTTTGCGGTTTCAGTTTGAAGCTATTCACCAAATCTCTTCAAACTTTCCTTTGTTGCTTCAAAGTTCATAGGGACATAGGTATCCAATTGCTTAACTAATTTTTCAAATTCTGCTTTCACTTCTTCAAAATTCAACTTCTTCAACATGTCCCTTGATTCTTTAGAAAGTTTGACATATAGTTCCTGAGCTGTGTTTGAGTCATAAGCTTATTCCTTTTTGCTCTAGCTCTTTCCTATGCAAAGTGTTTTCTTCTTTGATTTACTAACTCTACCATCCTTTTTGCATAATCTTCAACAGTAAGATCCTTTCTAAGCACACTCTCCTTCAATTTTGCATTTGCTTCAAGCTTTGCTCTAATAGTGTCCCAATCTTCTTCAGTATAAGATTGAGCTTCAAACTAAACTTGAGCCTTCCTTTTCTTTTGTTCCTCTGTTAATTCTTGCTCTTCAGCCATCCTTTGAGCTATAAGTGAATCCAAATGAACTTGTTTGGCCACTTCTTCCTTTTCCAAAGCTTTTTCTAAAGCGTCTAATCTGATAGCTTTAGCAAGTCCCGCTTCTTCTTGAAGAATTTGTTCTTTTATCTTTCTAGAAGCTTGAGTCTCTTCTTCTTCTGTCATATGAGCTTTTCCTTCTTTTCTACCTCTGTCTGGAGAAGGTACTAAGACTCTTATGCCACCAATATTAACTTTTTCAAAGGCATACTTAACTTCTTCAAAGTCCAAACTAGTACCAGCAAATTCTTTTAAACTCTTCCTTCTCTTGTATCTCTTTCCTTTGTCAACTGACTTGATCTTTTAAACTTTTGTTAAGATTTCAGCAGCTTCTAGAGTTGTAGGGCTTATGTCTTTAACTTGTTCCTCCCCTGAAGCATTGACAGTCTTTGAAGGAGTAACAAGCTCTTGTACCAAAGAAACCAGAGGATCTAAATCATGAGTCTTCCTCCCCTGAGCCTTTGTTTCTTCCATGTTCTTGAGTGGATGATCCTGCACATGAAAAAGAGAAATTAGTTTCTCTTAGGGACCCAGGCCTTTACAGGCTTGGGTCTGCCTTGTGGACCTTTAGCATTCACAATTCTAATAAAAGTTTGGACTAGAGTTCCTCCAATTATAACCTGCTGAGGTCTTAACAGCAGTGCCCTAGTTTCACTTTACAACATTGAAATAAGACAATTTTGTTGTATTTCTATCAATGGGTCTTCTCACAGGTGAATAAGATTTAGAAAAATGCCTTCTTTGATTAAATTGATTCACCTGTGGTCTTTTAGGACTAAAGTTGTTTGAGGTCCTGGTAGGTACTGGCTGTCTAGATCTAACAGTATTAACATTAGAACTAACAGTACTAACTCTAGGCCTAACAGAATTAACATTTGTCCTACCAGTATTAATATTAGGCCTAACAGAATTAATTTTTGCCCTACCAGCATTCAGTTGTACTGGTTTAGGAACAAATTGATTAGCATGATTAACCCTGTTTGCATTAGTCCATACTGGTTTTGCCACCCTGTTACCAGTATTAAAAACCCTTTGTTTCTTAAACTCAGCCTCTCTTTCCATTTTCTTTTCATAATAGTCACAATCTTTGATCAAATGACTTAGGCTGCCACAAACAAAACACTTTTTCTTGATGAAAGTGTAACATTCTCCTAGTTCTCTTTCCATCATTTTATTCTAATTCTTTCCTTTAACTTCAGATGTCCCTTGATTTTTCATTTGTTGCCTAGGAGTTTTTACGTGTTTTGCACAACTAGGTTCAACTTCTTGTAATTCAGACACAACTTTTTCATTAGTTATTACAGACTTAGACGTAGACATCTCATTTGGTACACTTATACTTTCTGATTCAGACTCAGAAGAGTGCTCAGAGGTATTTCCACAAGATCCTTCATTGTCATTAGATTGGTAGGTAGAATGCTCAGTAGAGTTGTCATCTGACTCACTAATTTCAGGCTTTTGAGGTCCCTTTTTACCATAAACATACAAAGAATCATCAATTTCCTTTTGTGGTTTAGGAGTATAGTCTCCACTTAATGGATGTGGAACTCCTTTGAAACTATTAGTCTTTGTAAATCTACTGTACAAAGGTTTGTTAATATAGTCTTCTTCTGTACACTTGAACACAGATCGATTCATTTCTTCCTCATAGCTTAAAACCTCATTGTTTGATTTTATTTCATACCCTAAGCCAACTTTACTAGTGGAACTCATACCAGAATCAATTAATTTCCAAAGGTTTTTAGAAGAATCCTTCCATGAATCTACTGTTTTCTTCAATTGTTCCTTTTCTTTTACAGCTTTCATTCCTATTCTCCTATATCTTTTAAGCTTTTCATCTTTTGCATATATTTCATTTGCTTGAAATGTAAGCTGTTCATTTAGAGATAATTGCTGCTTTTGAAAAGTAACAATTTGAGCTTCTAATTTCTTAACAGCTAGAGTATAGGCAAGTATTTTTGCTTCTTGTTCACCTAACTGATTCATTTGTTCATCACACAGTGTTTTAAGCTTATTATATGAATCAATGCAAGTTTTAGAACATAATGATACCTCATTATTTGAGCTGATTGCCATGAGTGCAAGATTTTTCTCTACTTCTTCTTCTGTATGTTCTCCCTAATTGACAACACCATCATCCATAGCCAGCAAACAGTTTTGATTTTGCTCTTTCTTTCCATCTCCTTGATCTTGATAAAAAGATTCTCTCTTCTTTCCATCATTTGTCCCCTTGGATGGGCATTCCCTAGCAAAATGACCAGTGTTGTGACATTTGAAACATTACAACTTCTTTTTGTCAAACCAACAGGTTTTTTGTTCCATCAATCCAGACCTCCTTCCAGTCTTTCATGTAGAACATCTTCATTCGAATAGCAATCATTCAAGCCTGCCAGTTAATGTCCATGCTCTTCAAATGTCCATATCATCAATCTGTTATTAGGTCTTCATGAACAAGTCTAAATCTTCTGATGTTTGGCAAAGAGGGAATAAATAACTTCATCAGCAAAAACACAGGAGCATCTCTTTCTGAAATATTGTTTGAAAGAAGAAGAAGGATTAAAGTACTAGTAGGAACCCAGTATGACCAGACTTAAACATTGTTAGTGTTTTGCTCTTGCTGTAATGAAACAAAAGAGCAACATTTGAGCACATGTAGATGATGTTAAATGTACTTGTAGTTCCTGCTCAAAAACCCTAAGGTTATAACACGTCATCAATGGATAAAGTTTCAACAACTGGTTTGGTTTCTCATAGTCCCATTGCATTGCCATATTTGACCAAAGCGGGGCAAAGATCTGAGGAACTTGTGATTTGCATCCTTAGTGGATACTTTCACACCATTAGCTTGCCGAACTGTGAGGAGTAGTTGTTGGAATCTGTCAAATCCCTTTTCAACTCCGTCTGAACTTGATAAAGTAAATGCTTCAATCTGTTGTTTAAATAGCTTTTTTGTCATCTTCTTTGAATTTGCATACCACCAAACCCAGTCCGTATGGCTTCCCAAATTTCTTTTGCATCGTCCATGTCCATGAAATCTTCTCAATATGTCCTTGGGAATGGCCTAAGTAAAATGGTTTTTTTGCCTTCCTTTCATTTTCAACAAGCAATGAATTTCTACAGCAGATACTGGTGGAAGTAAACTCTAACAACACCGTCTTTTCCAGTTGCGATTCTCTTTCTTAGAATTTCCCTTCAATTACCTTTCCAAAGACATCATTTTTCAATATATTCAAGTATTGCACCATCTCCTGGCCCAATATATCATACTCCTCTTTCCTTTCAGAATCGGTAGTTTTGATATTTGAGATAGTGTTGTTGTAGGAATGAGTTGTTGTTGTTGTTGTTTTGTTTATTGGTTGGCAGTAACCATTGCTGATGCATCTTCCATAGGTATGATGCTGTCATCATCACTAGATGTTTGAGAGAAATCATCATTATCAGTTTGAGACATTTTTTCTAGACCAGAAAGTGATTTGTTTTGATGGTTCTTGTGAATCTCTTACACAGAAGTTCCTCTAGAGGCCTGATACCTACTTGTTAAGGGTCAAAGTCTTGGATCTTTTTAGAGCCATTTTGTAATGACAATAGCTAACTTGAATAAATCCCAAATCAAACTTATATGAGAGACAATAACTATGAATAACTTTGTGCTAATAGCGGAATCCTAACACAAGTACTAAGAAGAACACAATGTAAAACTTTGCTATTTTCTATTGATTTCTATTAGGGTTCTATGTCTCAAACACTATGCCGTAGGGTTCCTTTTATACACCAAGGAAACCCTAATGGGCTTTACAAACGCGTAAAAGGATAATGCATATCCTTTCCTAAGATATCTCTAAGATAACTATTATAACTATTCTGTTACATAAACAAACTTAACTAGACAAGGCCAATACTAACTATAGTACTGCCAGACTTAACTTAGTACTGGCAGACTTAACTATGTCTACCAGACTTAACTCTATAACTACCAGACTTAAGTCTGTTTACAATAATTCCTAACATTTTGCCCTACCAGTATTAAGTGTGCTTAAAGATAAACGTTAGTCAATAAGATTTGGATATCAGATTCCCAAAATAAAGATGAGAATGTGAAGCTCTAGTGATCGAAGGACAAAAACCACGAGCACGAGAGGCTTCAAAAATCCGGGCAATCCTGGACATATAACAACACAAACACAAAACACGGATAATGGAAGAGGCGAGCCTCCTCATAACAGCAAAAAACACTTATTCATTACTACTATGTTAGCATACTACTACGATAATACTAGGATAAGCATGGGTTGCCACCCACGAAGCACTTGTTTTAGGTCACTTAGCTTGACCTAATCCCCCCATACTTGAGCTTGTCAAGGGGGATAGAAATGGAGACACAGAACATCCAAAATACGGATGTCCTCTCCATAAGAGCAAGGAAAAATCTCCATCGGGCTTTCAAAAATTTTAATGACTTTGAAAGCTTTAGTGCCCCGATGAGATAGTTCCAAGAGAAGAGAAGTATGAACTCTTTTAGAAGTTAGAATCCCGGGGTTGAAAACTTTTTCCTCATTTTCGGATGAAAACGAAAGTAAAGCTCCGAGACCGGAACTTCTTTGTGGGAAAGAGAAAGATTTTCTAAAGAGGAGATTAAAATCCTCAATAAATTAAAAGAATCATTAGTGGTCTTATTTACATTCTTTTCCAGTGTTGCACAATTGGTGACTTCAAAAAGATTTTCATGAATAAGTATACCCGGATTAAATACCTTGTCCTCGTTGTTGGTTGAAGAAAAAGCATCAACCTCGAAAAAATCCTCATAAAAAGCCGAGTCACACTCGGGGGAAGGAAGGAAATCACTTGATCCAGGAAGATCAAGTTCATCAATCAAGAGTTTAGACTCTTTGATTTTCTCTTCCTTAGAGTCAAATGAATCATAATATGTATCATCATTAACGGTTTTAAGATCGAGAAGTTCATCATTATAATCATCCCATAATGGTGGGGATAAGTAATCAAGAGAATGTTCATCAGTAAACATCTCAGAAATGGTATCAACAAGATTGTCATCAAAAGAATTTTTATCAACCGAATCTTCGAGAATAGAATCCATTTCCTTGATAGGATCATGGTTAAGCAAATACTCTATTTCTCAAAGATCGGATTCGATATCAAAGGTAAGGTCATCATTTCCTGGTGGAAATGTGATAAGAGCGAGTTCATCGGCGAACTCCTCAAGAGGATAGTCGCTAGTCTTAGAAATCGGGAGACTATGTAAAGAAGAAGTGGTACTGTCACTTAAAGAATGATGAAAAGGAGGGAGAGGAGATGAAGGATTACTATTTCCCGGTGGAAATGAATCACTTACGAGATAAGCTTCGAATTCTTCTTAAATTAAATCACTTTCTTCGATGGAAGTAAGTGTGGGGGAAGAAGAAGAAGACTTGGTCATAGGTTCTGAAATTGGAGTAGAATTGCCACTCAATTGATTATCATGATATGGAGGGAGATCTTTGGTTTTATCAAGATTTAGCAAGTCTTCAATAATGTCTACCTCCGGATCAAAGACATCATCATTAACTTCCGGTGAAGTTAAGTCGGTATGAGAAGTGAGAGAAGAAGTGGGATTGCCACTTGGATGATTTGTTGCAAACAAATCTTCAAGAATTTCCTCATGTGAAACATTATAGACATCAATCATGTTAATTGATTCTTGATGAGGTTGAGTTGAATAGCTTGAAGTGTCAAGTCTCATATTCAAGATTAATCTTTCATTACCGTCACGAAGAATCATTTCTTCTTCATGAACGTCAATCAAAGCACGAGCGGTCCGTAAGAATGGTCTACCCAAGATGAGGGGGACACGAGGATCGATTTCATAATCAACAATGACAAAATCAATGGGAAATGTGAACTTTCCAACCGGAACACCTCTTGCATTCCAACCGGAGTGCGAAATCCTCTCTTTAGCAAGATCAAGAGATCATTGGGTGGAAATAAGCTTCGGTAATCCTAACTTTTCCACACCAAGAGTGGCTATCAAGTTTATGCTAGCACCTAGATTGGCTAGGGGCTTTGCAACTTGAGCTCACTAAAACCAAACAGAATGAAAAATTCCCATGGTCACGGTCACCTAGTTTTTCGGGTAGCTTCTTAAGGATAACCGTTAAGCAATTTTCATTGAGGGGTGTGTTTGCCAATTCAATAAGTTTCTCTTTGTTGGAAAGGAGAGACTTAAGCATCTTTTGGTATTTCGGGATTAAAACCAAAGCATCGGCAAGAGAGATATTGATGTGAAGTTGTTTGAACATTTGCCAAAATTTGTGAATTTGGACTTCATCTTTCTCTTTCCATTTTTCTTGGTTCATTCTTGACGGATAAGGGATATGAGGGTAACGAGGATCCCTTTGGTAAACTACATAATTTCTTTGTGAAGGAGGTTTAGCTTTTTGGACAAGAGGAGGTGGGACCTTAATGGTAAACTCACCATGTTTCGGGTTGGTTAAAGTCTCCTCTACACGTTCATCCTCCTCCGGATTAATGAATGGAGGAGGCATAGGAACGGAAGGTCCATCAAGAACAAGACCACTTCGAGTGGTAATGGTTTTCAATTCACCTTTAGGGTTAGCAACGGTGTTGCTAGGGAGAGATCCCGAACCCGAAGTAGAAGCGGTGTTCATTTGGAAAAAGTTAGCCATCATGTTTTTAAGCTCATTGGTTTGATTTGACATTGAAGTTTGAATCGAATTTTGCATTTCATTCCTTAACTCATTTTTCACATTGTTAATTTGAGTTTGCATGGCTTTTATATTAACATCATTTATCTTCTTAAAAATTTCCAACTCACTTAAAGGAACACTTTGATTTTGTTGAATTGGAGCTTGATAAGTTGGATTTTGATTGAAATTGTTTCCTCGATTATATCCTTGAGGTTGGCTAAACCGGTTTTGATTATTTTGCACGTTTGGTTGAGCAAGACCCGGTGGTCTAGTTTGATTAGCCACACCCGGAGGACGATAACCGGAATTACCCTGATTATACTTACCCGTGGCTGCTGCAACGTATCCTTGAATATTATCCCGAAATTCTAGGAAAGTGTTGCCATCGGCGGCGAGACACTGATAATAAGGATGAGCACCACCGCAAGTAACACAAATCTCCTCAACGGCTTTTACGGAAGCTGGAGGTAGGGTTGCTTGAAATTGTTTTAGAATAGCCGTCATGGCGGTAGTCACAGCACTCGTTTGCTGATTTACTACATGAGTAAGTTTGGCTATATCGGAAGAAGAAGAATTACCATCACTTGATTTCACTTGAGAAACAATCGATTTGTTTCGTGAATTACGGACTTTAGATTTGTTTTCAATAATCGTCAACACATCTTGAGTACTTCTTTCCAAAAGATTGCCACCGGCGGCAGAATTCAAGGAATCTTGGTCGGCCGGGTTCAAGGCATTGTAGAGAGTATCAAGTTGGTGCAATTCGGTGAAACCATGATGAGGACAAGAACGAAGGAGATCTTTGTACCGGTCCCATGCCTCATGAAACGACTCTCCAAAACGTTGTTCAAAGTTGGAAATTTCATTTTGAAGATTTGTCGTTCTTGAGGGAGGAAAGAATTCGTTAATGAATTTTGACCCAAGATCCTCCCAAGTGAGAATAGAACGAGGGGGTTCTTTTTCGAGCCAACGACGGGCTGCCCCTGAAAGAGAGAATGGAAAAAGCATAAGCTTAATCGCTGAGTTCGGCACATCCTTGTATTTGATTATGGAAGTTATTTTGTTAAACGAACGGATGTGGTCATGAGGATTGTCTTTCTCAAGTCCGAAGAATTGGTCCGAAGTCATCATATTAATGAGACTATGCTTGAGCTCGAAATGCTCAGCAAGAATTGGAGGAACCACGATTGCCTCCGCATAACCCTCGGTGGGTGCACGGAGCAATTTCGCCATAGTACGTTGATCGGCCATCGTAACTACGGGTGATTCTTCAAGAGAGAAAGGTTGTTTTGAACGTCTACGGTTATGACGTTTCGGGTTTGTGGTGGTTGGATTAGAAGAAGAATTACCAACGAGATTAGAAGAAGAACGAGTGCGCATGCACTAAAAATCAAAATATTTTTTTGGTTTTTCAATTGATTCACAATTTATTTTAACGGACAAAACGAGATCGAATAACTTAAACCAATAATCGACAAGCTTCACGGTAGCTCTTTAAAAGAAAAACGCACAAAGGAGCGGAGGAGTAGGAAAGCGTGAAGCTATTAAAAACCTTTCTCCTTTAGGGTCGTAGTTCCTCGGAACAACCCTCCTTATACCCCTCTTATAGTTTGTTAAACTTTTAAATGTGAGCCGACGTCGCAAGTGACACAAAGGCAAGTTTTGAATCTTTTGTTTGGGAACTTATTATGATAATGCTCAAGTTGAGAGCATTATATTGATGATGATTTTTATTTCTTGATTAAGGACAATTTTTTTTATGTTTTTGATTTTTTCTTGATTTTATCTTATACTAATACTAATAAAAGAAAATGAAAAATATTTTTGTATTTTTGTATTTTTATAAATAAAAGAAAATATTCACAAACGGGAATGATAACTTCACGAGGGAAGGGTCTTCAAAAACTAATCTTCAAACGTAGACACGAAAATCGCACACACCTCCCCGGCAACGGCGCCAAAATGATAACCAAAGACTTCTTACTATATATAAATATAATATAAATATATAAATATATAATAATAATCAATAATTATAATTCAATTATAGTATACGTATTCCGAAAGACTCAAAAAATTCCTTTTGACCAAAGGAAAATCAAAAATCCCCCGGGTCGTTTCCCAACGAGGCGTGAATTGAAAATCGGGTATACGTTCGTGATCGCGTTTTTGAATGGATTAAGATTTTTAGGTTGGGATTTCTAATTCTACGATTAAAATGCAAAAACGAATAAGGAAAACCTAAAAACGAAAGCAAACGAGAGATTTAAACCTAAAAACGAGAACGGGGTCAAATCCCGTTCTTTAAAAAACAAAATTTTGAAATTTTAAACCTACGAATGCAAATCTAATTTTCCTAAGTGCTAAATGATAAAAGAAAATTTTGAAAAAAAGAATTATATTTTTTTGACTTTTTAATAATTTATTATGAATTAAAAACTGTTTTAAAAAGAAAAATTGATTAAAAATACTAAATTAATTTGGAAAAATCTGAAAAATTACAGAAAAGTAGATTAAGTTAAACAGAATGCAAGAAAAATAAATGCAGGAAAATTGGCTTATTGAATAAGCCGAAAATAAGCTGAAAAGGCTTATAAGCTAAAAGGGAGAAAATGAGTATAAAAATAAAAGGGGTGGAGTAGTGACCAGATGGTCCTACTGGCACCGATGGTTAGTGTGTGTTTGAGGTGAGACGTATGCGTGTTAAAGGGGAGGTCTAGGGGTCGAATCCTTGGGCCTCCCTTTTTGCTAATTATTTTTTTTAATTTTCTTTTTGCAAATTTGTAAAACAGGATAAAATAAACAACTTTAAAAAAATGACTTTTTACAAAATCTTAAAAATAAGCTGTAATAAGCAAAAAGAAATGACAGAATTCACTTTTTTTTACTCTAAGTCCTAAAGGCAAAACTGTTGGCTACTTTTAAGAACAAATAAGCAAGGGAAACAAACAAATAAGCTAAGACAGATCCTACTCTACTCCTAATAAGCAAATCTAACCAAAAATAACCTAATGAAACAAGCAGATAAGCAAAAATTTCAAATAAGCAAAAAGGACAAAAACTGGCAATCAAACAGCCACAAGGGGCACTTTTGGGCTTATTTTTAAGCACCAAAAGGGAACCTTATGGCTTAATGAGTTGTACAGCTAAAAAGCTTGTACAATAAGCTATTTAGAACAGCAAAGAAAAAGTAATTTGAAAAACAAATAAGCCTTGAAAAAGGCTTAAGAAAAGTGGTTGTGCACTCAGCACAAGCTGACTTTTTCAAGTTATTACAAGACAAAATGGCCAACTGCAGACCTCAAAATAAGCTAGAAAATAAGCTCCAATTTGAAAAATAAGTTAAAACAGATAGAGACTGACTCCTAATGAGCTTATGCTCAAAATTTCAAAAGCTAAAAACAATTTTAAGGAGCTAAAAATTGAAAATGAAAAAGGCACTTTTAACACTAGAAAATGAATTGACAGATTTTTAATAAAACAAAGGTAAACTAAAAAGACTCTTGACACTACTGCATTAGGACACAAATAACAACACTAAAACAATTCTTAAAACCTGTTAAAAATATTTTAATCTAAGAAGCAATATAAAATTGTTTTGTCACCAACAGTTTTAAACACCACTTAAAAAACTTGAAAACAACATTCAAACCTTAAAACTTTTGAAAACAGATGGAAAACAACTACAAAAGGCTTGTGAAAATTGACCAAGTGACCCAAATGGTTTTTTAGACAGATTTGACCCATTTTTTCCCTTGACCCAAACACCTCTTTAAATATGAAAATATCTTTTTAAAGCTATTTTACACTGAATTAAGCCAAGTTTACTGAAAATAGATGATAACCATGCAATGTTAAGCCAGAATAATCAATAAGTACACAAAGATAAGCACTAAAACAAGCAAATAAAGCAATAAGCAGTAAAAGGCAAATCAAGACAGTTTAGCATAAAAACTTAAATAAATGGCATTAAAGCAACAAATAAAGAAAAGTAAGCATAAATTAACACAAATAAGCATAAATAAGCAGGAAATAAGCAATAATAAGCACTTGAATAGTAAATAAGCAAAAAAAATGAAAAAAATGAACTTACAAGAGTCCAAAGCTTATAGCAAGGAAATAAGCTCTCAAACAGCTTATACCAACCTATATGCTTCCCAAGAAGCTCTAAACCAAGGCCATCCAATATTCACCTTGCTCCTTGCTTTCTTTGACAGATTCCTTTTTTTGTGATTTTTTGATTTTTTAAGACAGAAACAAAAACAAGCTTTTATATGAGTTTTTAATGACTCAAAAACTTATATTAGAGCTTAACAAACAGTATTTAAAGACAGTTAAGGTAAATGACAGTATGTAAAGAAAAGCTCTTAAAATTTCATTAACTTAAAAATGCTTGAAATGTAAATGACAATAATTAAAATGACAAGAAAATTAAATGACAAGTATTTAAAATGCAATATTAAAAATGGTACAAACTTTGTTAATACAAATGATGGACTTAACAAAAATTCGACAAAGGAAACTAAACTACAAGGGCCTACTACTTATACTAAAATATCCTAAGTCTTGAAGTCTTCACTTGTGTTTCTTTGGTGAGAGACTCAGCTGGTGTGTTTGTTGTGTGAGATAGTCTTCAAAATCAATCTTGGCCATCTATCTTGCTTTGTGCCCAAGGTCTCAAATCATAACCCTTGATCATTTTCAGCCAATGGTGTAGTTAGGGATTGCCAAGGTGGCAATTGGACTCATATGAGGTGGGGTGAGGGTTTGAGAGTGATGTTTTGGCTGGGGTGAACAGTAAACGAGGTGGGGGAAAGGGACAGGGGAGATGACAGGGTATTGGCGGGAAAATTGGGTTTTAGTTTTAACTGGTAAAAGGTTTTGAGTATTGGCAAGTTTAGCCCCTTTGTTTGTATCATTGCATTACACGAATAGTCCTTGTGGTGATAAAGATTTTTGGGACTTGTCAATTTTGGTCCTTGAGGGATATAAGTGAGTTTTCACTCATAGTCCCTAAGGACTAACGAGTTTAAGGCTGTTAAGGGGTTAGGGATTAACTTTGTTAAAATGTGTTGGGCCATTTAAATTGGCAGATTGGGCCGTTTGGATTTAAAGGGAATTTGGGCCATCCATTATTAAACTTGGCTTATAAGACTTCAATGTTAACACTTAATGGCTCCCCGGCCTATTAATGGGTAACGTGGCCCATTAAGTATTTCTTCGATTTCGGCTTTGACTTTGACTGTTGACTTTTTGGTTGACTTTGACCTTGACTTTTCAAGCTCTTCTATTCCGTGCTCGGTTTTGTCGTTTTTGGCTTCGTTTTTTTGTCTTTTTCTCCGATATCCATTTCCTGCACAATATAAATGAAAATATACAAATACAATGTATTTTTGATACGTTTTGGTCATTACGTCCTGTTTAAAAATGGATAAATGTATGTGTAATTAAGAACATACATCCATCATAAAAAAAAGGGAGATTGTTATTGCAAATATTAGTGATATTTAATCTATCCGATCCTTTATGTTTTTATGATGACAAACAAGTAACTTCCTAATAGCGAAACGTAAAGTGCGCAAGTTACCGTAATCACAAATCATCCATGAATACATGCATCAACCATCTGCTCACGTCTCAAGCGTATGCATCAAACGGACATTGATTTACACCTACGTAAATCACATAGGGATGTACAAACAAGCATTAAACATGTAAGGAAGATCAAAGAAATAAGTTTTTGTCTTAAAACTTTACATTTTTATAAATGTAACAAAATAATTTTTTCAAAACTTAATTAGACAAATTATTTTTGAATTATAAAGAAATGTTTTATGTGGTAATTAATTCAAAATTCAAAATCTGATTCTTTCCCCCCAAAACATGTCAACCTTTTACCAGACATGTTTGTTACTACAAAACGCAAAAACATGTGCGTTGTCGGGCGTCCCATAATCGGCCCGGCGCCCCCTTAATTGTCCGGCGTCCACCAATATATCTGAACCGGTCAGTTTCCTGACAGGCTGTATTTTCACTCCAATAAATAGTTGGTCAACCTCCAACTATTTTTAATAAACCCTTTTGTCATGATTTTCTTTCAGTTGTTCTCTCTCAGATCTCATTAAATCTCACTAAACTTTGATCATTTATCTTGTTTTTAATCTTGTTTAAATGTGATCCCAATCTTCTACATTTCCTTCTTTCCTCAAGTGCAAGAGAAGAACTTCGGTCATCTTCAAGATCCGAAGTTATGTAGTCTAATTAGTCTATTTGTAACATTTGTTACATATAGATCGAGTCCATGTCTTCTAATATTTAGTAGTGTGTAGATCCAAATGATGTATATATTTGGATGGGTTGATTGTGGTTTGGTTAGTATTTTAGGCCTAAAAATACTTTGGTGAAGTGATAGATTGGTTCTAGCTAAGATTAGGACTCGACATCTAGCTTAGTGTTAGAAAATAATGTAAGCGACGCAGTTTATGTGTTTAGGCCATAAAATACAAGGTTTGTTATGTTGGGCCACAAAACATAATTGGTTTGGTTGTACCCAAAGAAGGACTCGACATCTACCTTAATGTCGGAAAATAATGTAAGCTTTGGTATAAGGTTTTCTCCGCTGAAAGGGAGATTGTTGATTAGTGAAGTAACTCTCGAGTTGGATACTCGAGGAGTGGAGTAGGGCGAAGAGGAGCTTCGTGACCGAACCACTATAAATCACCGTGTCGGTTTGCATTTTCTTTTACCTTTCGCTTTACTTATGTCTTTACATTTACCGCTTTACTTTTATACTTGCATTGTGCTCATGATTGTGTAAATGGTTGTGTATATCTTATTAGTTAAGGTTGTGTAGATCTTTGTGCTAAATATTGTGAGTACGGTTATATTGTTAGAATATGCGTTGGCTAATGTAAACATATTGTCGACAATTCTTATATTGAGTCAAACTTGATCGGGTAATTGATACAAGAGATTTAAAGTTTTTAAAGGAAAACGTATTCACCCCCCTCTACAGTTTCCACAATTTCATTTGCATAATTGGGCTAATGTTTAAAAGTTAGTTAACTACAACTTGCTCTATATGAAAAAAGGCTTTTAATGTTCATCGATATGGAGGAAAAAAAGTGGCCCAATATGAAGAAAAAAAAACCCGTTGTTGGCCTAAAATTAATTTTTTTTACGAAAGGGGCTTTCAACTTTTAACTATTTATGACTTTTATTCGCGAAAAAATTAGCCCCGCCGCAACGCGCGAGTTCTTATACTTGTTTTTAATATTATTGAAAATCAAATAACTTCTTGGGAAAGAAATTATTTAAATAAAATTACATTTAAATTTAAAAATCACTTTTTGTTTTTTTTATTTTTAAAACATACCTTTTGATTGATGTTTTGAAGAGCTGAACTAGGTTCAGGTTTAATGTTTGTTATGCTGAACAGATATTGGTGATCACTATCAACATAATTGTTCCAGCTTGGTTGGAATTTCTTACAAATCCCCCGGCAGCTCAATCTCCAGCTCATGGACATGCTTCTTCAACTCTTTGATCTCCCTAGTTAAATCATTGAACTTGGAAGGGAGCTTTTTTAGCTTAGTTTGTAATGAGCTACTAAAATCACGAGAGGATAAAAGTTTTGACAGTTCAGGTGAAAAGAATTTTACCAGAAGCTTAGTGAGTTGTTCTACATTTGGATATGTTGGTTGAGCTGAAAGAAAGTCTACTTGTTGGAATTAAAGATAAATTCCATATTTTGATGTAATAATAGAATAATCATAGATTGAGGAGCAAACTGTGAATAGAAGGAAATTAGTTGCAGGGGACTACTATGTGTATTTATAGTAACTTAGTTACATCTCTAAGTATAAATAAGGCATTAGGCCACCATAATGATGTAATCCTCCACACCAAGTCATTTGTATCAATATCAAATGAGAAAAGGTTAAGAAATTCTCTCTCTAAACACACACACTATTACACCTTCATTTACACACACTAGTCATCAATCAAGATCTTATTTGCTTAATATGTGGTATCAAGAGCCAATGATTGCGGATTAGTGCTTATTTTAGTGTTTGATTGTGTTAGAGATCGAGAGATTCCTTATTTCGAGCTTATTAGGTGCTTATAAGCTTACTTCGACTGCTTTTTTTTAATGTTTGATTGTGAGATCAAGATTGATGAGGTACCATTTATACACTTTTTCGGGGTCGTTTAACACCTAAAATCATGTGTTTATGCCCAAAATAGGTACTTAATCGTTCCTTTTCAGGTATTTCTCATTTGGAAGGCATTTGGATGGATTACGCGTGACTTGGGCTCATTTAGAGAAGAAACGGACGAGATTACGAACCAACACCAAGACTCTTGAACGTCACAAGCCATACACGACGCCGTCACAACTCATCCAGTGACGGCGTCACATATTTAAAGACGGTGTCAGCCCACGTCGACTTAATTGCAGATCTAGAAGATTCATTTTACGATGGCGTCACGACTAAAACGCGACGCCGTCGCATCAATTTTCATATATATACAAACCCGAATTTAGGGTTTTCAGTGTGTAACTTTAGAATAAAAAGAGGGTACGAACCCTAGTTCGTTTAGCAGCTGTAGGAGACGATTTTAGGGCCTAAAAACCCTATTGTACTTCTTCTAATTCATGTTTTAATCAAGTAAGGTTTACTTAATCATTCAATATGTCAATGTGTTGCCTAGTTTATTGTTCTTGCTTTATTCTTAACATGCTTGGCTAAACCTAATATTGTGTTTATTTATGATTGTATGAAACATAGAATGCAGATCTTAGTGGTGTTGCCTCTTGTGATGGATGTGCACGTTAGGTCTTAGAAAACCAGCTTTTGTCTGCATCGTTGTTGATATGTCTAGGGAAACGTAATTATGTAGAAAGGATACCATCTAGTAATAGTCTTCATACTACCTTGCCCCGTAATATGGTTGATCCACTCTTAATGTATTTCACATGTACTTAGTAAACTCCTAGGGACCATATAATAGTCTTCATACTACCTTGCATGTGCGTTGCTCTAGCGGCATACTAAGTACACGGCGGGTTCATGTAATTCGTTCATGCTTTAGGAAATAGTTACACAGATCATCATAAGTGTGACAAGACAACAACATTATGAGAAGCAATCTAGGGAGTAATACATGATTAAATAGACATAATCTTTTATCTTATTGTTATTTATTGTTATCACCATTAGTTTAGATTTATGTTTTAGTTTATTAGATAAAACCAAACCATCTCTCTATATATGATTGTGCCTGCTTTTCTAAAATACAAAAATAATAAAAAGAATCACTTCCCTCAAATCTCATTGTAGAATTCTATTAGACGTGATCAAACCTTTCCCAACCTAATTGCCTCAAGGGAACAATAAACAATCCCGAGTCTTACCAATTACTACAATTACAACGATTTAGGTGCACGGCTAGGGATGTTGTAAAACTTCTCGTGTAGATATAGTTACTACGATAACCGCACTCAATCAAGTTTTTTGCGCCGCTCCCGCCTAGGGATTAGTTAGGTGTTTGGATCATGATTAGCGATAGTTTTTATACTTACTTTACATCTTTAAGTAGAATTAATTCCAGTATATTAGCTTTCTCGTAGTCTATCTTTTCTTTGTGTTGATTGTTTCGTAACCCATTCTCGGAACACCATTGGGAGACTAGTATCTATCAAGTTACCTTCTAAGATTTACTCCTTATACCCAGCCTTGAGCGGCTATAGGATATTAACATCTAGCTCTCACGAGGGAAACAACGTGGTACCTCTTCGATCAGACACCATCCGGTTGGTGCAAAACGGATGCTCATTCCAAGGGACTTCGGTTTCGAGGGATCTAAATCAAACTCATGGACTTTCTTAAAATTTATAGATTACTGGACACTTGACGGTGAATGAAAATAGGAATATGAACGCGCTGTGTTTATTTCAATTTTCCCTACGCGGCTACGCTAGATTGGCTTGAAACGCTTCCAACGGAATCCATTCCCATTGGATGATCTTCTAACGCGTTCCTTGCTCCAATTCTTGCCAACGGGAAAGGGTCTATGTTTAAAACTCCGCAATGATATTCGGATGTTCCCAAATACAACATCATGATAAATATGATCCGAAGCTGACTCGTTTCAAGGGAATTACTCCAAAAAAGTTCCCTCATATGCAATTCGATCTTGCTCCAAATAAAATCGTTTATGACCATGCCAATCCATACAAGATGAAACCATTGAGCAATCGGCAGTGGTAAGCTTCGTGACCTTAACACGAGAATACTGGGCAATATTCAGAGGACCTCGCCCTATATGACACAGGAAAGTTGGAACGACCCAAGGGAATTCGCTAAGCCGGTCAAGGCAATCACCTTGCCTCAAGATGCCCTAAGTGCATCCGACCGCCATCTAATCGAGCTCTGATATGTGAGAAATTACATATCCTTTTTATACCAAAAATGGCCCTTAAATGATCAAATTGTGCAAAAATATGCTTGTATTTGTGTATTTTGTTGTTTGTGAATGTGCAGGTACGGATATTGCAAAAATCACAAGAAAATGGTCAAAACCGGACAAACACGGACACGGGAATGGAAAGAGGCACAAGAGCCAGGAGTTTGATAGCAAAAAGGTCAAATAGTCAACCCTTGGTCAAACCACAAAATGCCAAAACCCTCAAAATACCCAAATGAGCCTTAATGTTAAACCAAATTCACAATAAGTCCTTAAAACCCTAACACCGTTAGTCTTTTTATTATAAAGACTAACGGTCGTTATCTCTTTATAACAAATCCCTTAAATCCCTTTCACCGAGCCCATATACACCTGACCTAATTCCCTTCTTTATAAACCTGGGCCCAAGTCAAACAACCCATTCCCCGAGTCAAACTCAAAACATATAACATTTGGGGGGCGGGAAAAACAGTTTTCACTGTTCACCGTCTCCCCCAATCAATTAATCATCAAAATTACCCATGTAAAATCCAATTAACCCACTCCTTTCACTTATCCACAAGATTCTTAGTACTAAGCTACACCTCAGCAAAGAAAAACGTCATCAAACGTTTGTGATTGGTCAAGACTCTGACAAAGAATGACACGCGGCCTATTAAAGAAACACACAAGAAAAGGGAAATTTGCATTGGATTCAGTGTTAAAGAAACACACTCACTCCCAAAGAGTGGGATTGCCAGCTTGGCAATCCGTGTGCTCATTTTGATCTAAGGGCTAAGATTAAGCATCCAATGATTGGCAATGATTGAAAGGACAGGATTAAGACTAAGAGGAGCGTCCTAATCAGACCTAGAAGCTTCTCTTTTCTCCTATAAATACAAGACATGCTTCACTCACAGGAATCATCTAGGAGTAGTGTTAATATAACTTTGTGTATTTTTTAAATAACTTGTATTTTTTGCAATTTAGCTTATTGTAATGTCTTAATTCAGTAATTGTAATCTCTTTTTCAAGCTTGTAATCAGTTACTCTTTTATTAATAAAAGTGTGTTTTCATTTTAATGTTCAATTTATGTTTTATAAGCAATTTGGTTTAATAAACTCTTAATTAATCAAACAGTTCTTAATAAGCTCTTAATTCACTACTCAGGCTAGTATTCACTTAGTTAAGCTCTCAAAAGCTTAACTAAGCTTATCGTCACTTAATTCCACTATATAAGTTACCTTAGCTTATTAAGGAAGGGAAGCCAGTAATGGAAGGGCTTTCAGGACCATACTAGCTTATCATTTGATAAGCTGGAGCTTGTTGATAGCTCAAAAGAGCATTTTATAAGCCTCGTTTAAGCAAAGGCTCTTGTAAGTTTCCTTTTTTACATTTTTAGCTTTAATTTGCATTTCTAGCTTATTACTGCTTATTTTCTGCTTATTATTGTTTAGTTTTGCTTATTTGTGCTTATTATAATTGATTTATGCTTAATATGTTAGTTTGTTAGATTAAAATCATAGTTTACTTGTTATTTCTATAAAACAATGAAAAAACCAAAAATATAGCATTAGTTTGTAGTTTTTATTTTAGCTTATTTAGTTATTGAAATTTGCTTATTAGGTCTGTTTTTAGCTATATACTATCTGGTATTAGAAATTTGTTCTTTAAATCTTAAATCTATAAGCTAAAAATGGGATTGATCAAGTTAAAGGGGTGTTTGGTTCAAGCAAGTCAGAACTGCTTGTAACCATTTAGTCTTTTAAATTGAATGCAAACTTCATATTTTGGTTTATATTGATAGGATTTAAAGTTGTTATTAGGATTAATTAGTAAGGTTTTTGAGGTTTAAAATTAGTTTTAATCTAGTTAGTAAGTGGAAGTTAGAATCTGTTAGCTTAAGTTCAAATTAATTTGCATTTTAAGTTTAAGCCTGTTTAAGATACCTTCATTGCTCATTTTGCAGTTAGTTTGATGTTTTATAAGTGTAGTAATTTAGTTTGTAGGCCTGCACTTAAGGTTTTAGTTTGGTATTATAATGGGGCAATTGCATCAGTAGGAAAATAGACAAAAAGCCATTTTCTAGCTTAAAATTCAGCAAGAAAAAGTAGTTGTTAGCTTTTGATATTTTGTGCACAATTAGATTTTAGGCTATTCTAGTTAGATTAGAACTTATTTGAGTTAAAAAGCTTATTTAAATACTTGTTTTAGATCTGCAATTTAGCTTTTTGTCTTTTCATTCAAAAACCAAAGTCTCATATACATTTTATGCTCATATCTGTTTAAGCCAATGATCTTGCTTTCCTATCTCGTGTTTTGGTGTTTTATAGGAGTAGAACCCATGTCTTGAGCCTTCACTTGTTAAATCTGAGTTTTGGTATTAAGTGTGTCAAATGCATCAGTAAGGAAAGACAGCAAAATGCTAATTTTCAATCTCAAATCTCAGATAGTTAATTTAGTTTTTAGATTTTGATTTTTAGTTTACAAGTAGATTTTAAAGTAGATTAGATCTATTTGAGCTTATTTTAGCATAACTAGTTTGTTTGACTATCTGTTTATAAGCTGCAAATAAGAATTTTGTCTTTTTAAAACTCAGTTCATACTGAGTTCATTCAGTATGTACTGAGTAAATTGGCTGTTTTCAAAAACTTTTTCATTAAGAATTTGAGTTTCAAAATGATTTTAAAAAGCTGTTTCAAGTAGCTTAATGGTCATAGTTTAAGTAGGTATAAGTTAGATTGCCATAAGGATCTGTTTGCTTATTGCAAAATAAGCTCAAAGTTCATCTTTCTGTCTGTTTGGTTTGCAGTTTTAGATAAGAGCTTAAATGATTGTTCCAGCTTATTGTCTGTCCTTTTTGCTTGTTTCTAGCCTAGATTAGCTTATCAGGTTAGACATTAGTATAGTTATAGCTTATTAAATTCTAGTTTTAGCTTATCTTAGTTTTGAGCTTATTAAGTTTTCAAAAAAGTAGAAAAAAGGTTAAGTGTGTTCTGTCTTAATTTTAAGCTGTTAACTAGCTTTTTAGTGACTTTTAGAAAAGTTGTTTTCACAAAAATAGCTTATTATAAGCTGTTTTACAACTTTGCTTTTTAGGTTTTTGCAAAAATAAAAAAAGGGGAAACCAAGGAAGTCGGGGGTGAGCAAGACTCGAACCCCCGACCTCAACCTAGTCTCACCCTTTATAAGCCTCAACACACACACCCCTCACCAACGTGCCCTTGAGACTTTTACGTCTAAGTTTGCACATTTAATTCTTTTAACCTTTTTTTCATTCATTCTAAAAATAAGTAATTCGAATGCTTATCAGGCTTATTTGAGCTTATTAGTTTTTGGCGCCGTTGCCGGGGATTTGTGATTAAGATTCCTTCGTTTGCAGTTTGTCGATCGTGGTTTGAAGAACCTTTCGTCTTCGAAAGTTACGCTTTTGAGAAAATCAAAAATAAAAAAAAATAAAAAATATAAAAAGTAAAAAATATTTTTCTTTTTAGTATAAGTAGAAAATTAATAAATAAGAAAAATACAAAAATATTTGCTCTTCCGGATTTTTCGATTTTTCTTGTGAATTTGTGAATATAAAAAATAAAAATTTTACCAAGTTAGTAAAAGAACACCAACATATAATACTTTCAACTGAAGTATTATCCATTAATAAGTTCCCGAACTTAAGATTCAAAAAAATTTACCGTCTTGTGTCACTTACGAAAAAGGGCGCACCTCTTTTGTAAAATTTATTTTACTTAAGAGAGTTACCCTAAGTTTGTTGATTATTCGGTGAAACAAAAATAGTTTTGTATATATTATTTTTCTCTTCTCGTTTGTTTTGTTTAGTGCATGCGCACTAGAAATTCAAATTTTCCAAATAATTCGAACATAACCATTCCGAGACGTCGAAATAAAGGACGTGCTCCAAACATAGTCGAACCCGAGTTTCATACTATCGTTAAAGTTGCACCAATGGCGGAACGTACAATGGAAGAGCGACTCCGTGTACCCACGGAAGGGTATGGAGAAGCTATCGTTTTACTAGAAATTAATGCGGATCATTTTGAGATTAAAACGAATTTGTTACAACTAGTTCAAGCTAACCCGTTTCACGGATATGAGAGGGAAAATCCCCACGCTCATATCAATAGTTTCAAAAGGATTACCTCAACTTTACGATTTAGAGATGTGCCGAATGATGTTATTAAGCTTATGATGTTTCCATACTCACTTGAGGGGAACGCTAGATTGTGGTACGAGAAAGAACCACCTAATTCGATCTTGACTTGGGAGGATCTCGTAACCAAATTTGTGAATCAATTTTTCCCTCCTTCGAAAACCACTCACTTAAAGAATGAAATTTCTCGTTTTACACAAAAATTTGAGGAAACTTTTAGTGAAGCATGGGAACGATTTAAGGAAATGCTTAGAGCTTGTCCTCACCACGGATTTACGGAGTTAACTCAAGTTGATACCTTCTATAACGGTTTAAACGAGAACGATCAAGACTCCTTAAATGCCGCGGCGGGTGGAAATCTTTTGAGTAAGACGACTAGAGAGGCTTTGAACATAATTGAGAATAAATCAAAAGTTCGTTATTCACGTAATAAATCGAATGTTTCTAGGATGAATACGACTTCTAGGGAAAGTAAAACGGATGAAAGAATTGATAAGCTTGCGGACCAACTTTCGACCTTAGTTGAGATTGTTTCTAAAAAAGTTGTCACTCCCGCTCCGGTTAAAGCGGTTGAGGAAATTTGTGTTACTTGTAGTGGGCCTCATGCTTGGTACAATTGTCCTAATACCGATAACAATCAATCTAGTGTTTGTGCGGCAACGGGTACTTACAATCAAGTTAACCCTCCAAACCGTGTTAGTAACCAAATGGCACCACCAGGTTTTGCTCTGGTGCAAAACAATGGTCAAAATAGGTTTAATCAAAATCAAGGTCAAGGGAATAATTTTAATCGGGGAAATAATTTTCATGGTAATCAAGGTTTTCAAGTTCAAAATAATCATGCTCTAAATTTTCAAAATCAAGGATTTCAAAACCAACCGTTTCAAGTGCCTAATAATCAAGTTCAACAAGAGTTTTCAAATGATTTTTCAAGTTACAAGAGGAATAATGATCAAATGATGAGAAACATGCAAAACCAAATCAACTCATTGAAAGGAGACCTTAAGAATGAAATTCAAAACACGATGAAGACTCAACAAGCCGTCTTGATGAATCAACAAAATGTTTTTCAAACTAACTTGCAAAATATGTTAAGTGGATTCTTTCAAAACCAAGCCTCAACTTCGGGTACTCTTCCGAGTAATACCATTCCAAACCCGAAGGGTGAGATGAAAGCGATCACTACTCGAAGTGGTGTTGCTTACGAGGGACCCTCGATTCCTACTAATCCTTCTCCTAAAAAGGTAGTGGAACGAGAAACCGAGGAGACAACGGATAAAGAGCAATCAAATTTCCAAGGAAGTACCGCTCACATCCCACCTCCGGTTAACCCCATTCCGATTCCGGAACCCGATGTTCCGAAGACTTTACCTAAGCCGAATATTCCATATCCTTCACGACGTAATGATCAAAAGTTCCGTGAAAAAGCTTCTTATCAAAAAGAGAAGATTTTTCAAATGTTCCAAGATTTACGCTTTGCATAGCTTCACCGGGGGGGGGGGGGGGGGGGGGGGGGGGGGGGGGGCCTTCGCAGACAGCATTGTTTTTTATGCCAAGATTTGCTCCTACGATTAGGAATTTGCTCATGAATAAGGAAAAGTTGCTTGAATTAGCTAAGATACCGTTGAACGAGAATTGCTCGGCGATGCTCCTCAAAAAGCTTCCCGAAAAGCTTGGAGATCCCGGCAAGTTTCTTATACCATGCAATTTCCCGGGAATGGATGTATGTCACGCCTTGGCCGATCTTGGCGCGAGCATAAATCTTATGCCTCTTTCCTTTTGGAAAAAGCTTTCCCTACCCGAACTTACACCAACTCGGATGACTTTAGAGTTAGCGGATCGATCGATTACTCATCCTAAAGGACTCGCCGAAGACGTTTATGTCAAAGTGGGAAAGTTCCACTTTCCTACCGACTTTGTTGTTGTAGATTTTGAAGCCGATCCTCGAGTACCTCTCATACTTGGGAGATCCTTTTTGAGAACCGGTCGTGCTTTAATTGATGTTTATGGAGAAGAAATAACCCTTCGGGTTGATAACGAAGCCATCACTTTTAATCTAGATCAAACTACGAGATACTCCTCTACAAATGATAAGTCGGTAAACCAAATTGACATCATTGATGAGGTTTGTGAGGAGTATGCTCCGGAATTGCTAGGGTTTTCTAATAAATCTTCGGGTGGCAATCCCACCCCGACGTCTGAGCCTCTTACTTCCGAATTCATTTTAGAAGAGATCGAAGCTTATCTCAAGGATGATTCGATTTCACTGGAAATTGATCATGCCGATTGCGATCCGGAGGGAGATATTTTCTTAATTGAAAAATTATTAAATAATGACCCGTTTCAACTCCCTCCGATGGACCTAAAGCAAGGAGAAGTAATCAAGGCGAAATCCTCAATGGAAGAGCCTCCGGAATTAGAGTTAAAAGATTTACCATCTCATTTGGAATATGCTTACTTAGAAGAAAACGACAAGTTACCAGTGATTATTGCAAAAGGTTTAAAAGATGATGAAAAGGAAGCTCTCTTAAAAGTGCTTAAATCACATAAACGGGCCATTACTTGGAAAATCACCGACATCAAGGGTATTAATCCTTATTTTTGTACTCACAAAATCTTGATGGAGGATGATTACAAACCCACGGTTCAAAATCAAAGACGGGTTAACCCAAAAATTCATGAGTTAATAAAAAAGGAGGTCCTAAAACTTCTTGATGCTGGAATGATTTACCCGATCTCCGACAGCCATAGGTTAGTCCAGTGCATTGTGTTCCAAAGAAAGGTGGAATAACCGTTGTTGCTAATGAAGAGAATGAATCAATTCCGACACGTTTAGTTATCGGGTGGAGAGTTTGTATCGACTATAGGATATTAAATGAAGCGACTCGAAAAGATCATTTTCCATTACCGTTTATGGATCAAATGTTAGAAAGATTAGCCGGAAATGAGTTTTATTGTTTTCTAGATGGATTTTTGGGGTATTTCCAAATACTGATAGATCCCCAAGACCAAGAGAAAACTACTTTCACACGCCCGTATAGAACTTTCGCATACCGTCGCATGCGTTTTGGCTTGTGCAATGCTCCCGGTACTTTCCAACGGTGTATGATGGCCATATTCCATGATATGATCGAAAAGACTATGGAAGTGTTTATGGATGATTTCTCGGTTTTTGGGGATAGTTTTGATTTGTGCTTCTCCAATTTAGAAAAGATGCTAAAAAGGCGTAAAAACAAGAATTTAGTTCTAAATTGGGAGAAGTGCCACTTTATGTGTAGAGAAGGAATTGTGTTAGGGCATAAAATTTCAAAGTCGGGAATCGAGGTCGATCGTGCTAAAGTCGATGTTATCGCTAAGCTCAATCACCCGACTACCGTAAAAGGTGTTAGGAGTTTCCTAGGTCATGCCGATTTTTACCGACGTTTTATCCAAGACTCTTCCAAAATTGCTTGACCTATGACTCATCTTCTTGAGAAGGAAACACCATTTGTGTTTTCTAAGGATTGTATTGATGCATTCGAGACTCTTAAAAAGAAGCTTACCGAAGCTCTGATCTTAGTTGTCCCAGATTGGAACCTACATTTCAAACTTATGTGTGATGCTAGCGATTTCGTGATTGGTGGGGTTTTGGGACAACGAAAGATAAAGCACTTTTAGTCTATACATTATGCTAGTAAGACGATGACCGAAGCTCAAATTCATTACACTACGACGGAGAAGGAAATGCTTGCCGTAGTGTATGCTTTTGAAAAGTTTCGGCCATATCTTGTCTTATCTAAAAGCATAATGTATACGGATCACTCGGCTTTAAAGTACCTTATGAATAAACAAGATTCCAAGCCGAGGTTGCTCCGGTGGGTGCTCCTCCTACAAGAATTTGATATCACCATCCGTGATAAAAAAGGAAGTGAGAACCTCGCGGCCGATCATTTATCTAGACTTGAGAATCCTCATAAGGATGTGTTAAAAAACAAAGACATAAATGAAAATTTTCCGTTAGAGACTCTTGGTGTATTATCTAATGGAAGTACCCCATGGTTTGCGGCTTTGCAAATTTCCATGCGGGGAATTTTATCATCAAAGGAATGACGACTCAACAAAAGAAGAAATTTTTCAAGGACGTTAAACATTATTTCTGGGACGATCCCTTATTTTTTCGTGTTTGTGCGGATCAAATCATTCGAAGGGTTTGCAGGTGCAAAAGCGAATGATATCCTAAAAGCTTTCAGAAGGACCACCGAGGCCATCATAGTGCCAATCTCACCGCTCGAAAAGTGTTTGATGTCGGTTTCTTTTAGCCGACCATATATCGAGATGCCCATACTATGATCAAATCTTGTGATACGTGTCAAAGACAAGGCAAAATTTCACAACGAGATGAGATGCCTCAAAACGCTATCCAAGTTGTGAAATCCTTGAATTTAGGGGTATCGATTTTATTGGGACATTCCATCTCAAATGGGAATAAATACACCTCGTAGCCATTGACTATCCCTTAAAGTGGGTGGAAGCAAAATACTTTGACAGTTTTCTCTCCTAGAAATGATCCTCTCCACCATGAGTTCGCTGGTGAAATCATAACACCTCCTCCAAGAATTGTTAGAGAACACGAGGAATATATTAGTCGAATGTGGTTGCTATGCGGAAATTCATCTTCCCGATCGCCGGAAAATTTTCATGTTAGTCCAAATACGATCATCGGATCTCTTCCCATATTTCCTATTCCCGTTCAGGATAGTGACTCTCATAGGGAAGAGATCGATATATTTCCCGGTCCAGATGACTTAATGCCGCCAGATATTAAGGAAGGTTATTATGACTCGGAAGATGACAAAAATTCAACCGTTGATGAGCCAGTTTTACTTCACACACCTTTTCCCGATGAAGATGAGTGTTTCGACCCAGGAGACGATAATGATGAGATCGATGCTTGTGTAGCTATCGAAGTTCCTACGTATATTGAGGAAGGATATTATGACTCGGAGCGAGACGTATTCTATCTTGAGAAATTGCTTATTGATGACACCACCCATAATCTCTTTCCCGAGGTGTTATTCGATCATGAACCACAATGCTTTAAGGATGAATCCGAACTTGATACTTTGGAAAATATGGTTAAAGTTTTTGATCCCGGGATCTGGGAGAAAACTTTTTCTCTGTCATGTGTAAGATTGTCATCTAAGGACCACCATTATCTTCTCTTCACAATTGTTGTCCAAATTCTTTGTACTCGTCATATGAAATTTCTTTTCTCCTTCGGGAGTGAAGATACCATTTTTGACCCTGGCATCTACGCTTTTCATTTTTCTTCTCAAGAGCTAGTGGCAGTTAAATGTTTAATGGAAGTTTGTTCTTCCACATGTTTCATCCCCAAAGATGAATGAATTCGGGGATTGGGTCAAGCTTAGTAACCCTAAACAAGCGCTTCGTGGGAGGCACCCCATGCTTATCCATCTTTCTTTCTTATTTTTATTATGATGTGAGGAGGCTTGTACTCTTCTGATTCTTGTTGTTTGTGCTTGTTATTGTTTGTAGGATGGACCCAAAATTTTTGAAGACTCTCGTGTTCGGTGTTTTATCCCGGTCCACTCGAGCTTCCTAGCCTTTACTTGCAATTAGTTTGGGGAAATCCGATATCCTAGATTATTATCGACTAACATTTATCTTTTAGCATACTTGATAAACGGTTTAAGATTTTTGTGATACTTTCTTCATGCTTGGGTTATGCATTCGACTTTTTGAATTTTAGTATGGGGTTATAAGCCTTAGAATAGGAAACAATGAGGACAATGTTAATTTTAGTATGGGATAGTATATCTTCGATATGATCTGATCTACCTTTGCCCGTTGTTCTCACGTACCCTGTTTTCCCACAAAAAATTTAAATTTTTAAGTTTTAATATCTAGTTTAATTTTCACATATAAAAAATTTGACAAATAAAAAAAAAAGTTGACACGAATGTAGGCTTTCCGATGGTGAGAACGAAAAGTAAATTTTGACCCGACCGGTTTTATATCTTAGCTTTCTCCTTAACTATAAATAGATTGATTTTTGCTAATATTTTATACAAGGAGCTATAAAACGCAAGTCTAGCTTGAAAAAGCCAAGACTTTGCATGTTCCCATAATTGATTTTAAATATGAGAAGTTCGATTTATTAGAGTTGAGAATGTTGCCAGTCTATGTGACTTGTTAAAGTGCCGATCTTAATTCGTTAGGCTAAGTATTCACGAGTTTCTTTATTAGAAATTTTAAATTGTGAAGAATAAGAGATGATAGAGTAGAGTATAAGTTTTGATGCTAAACATAGAATAGTTGGATTTCTTTAAGGCTCATAAGTGTTAATTGTGGCTTTTGCTCCCATCGGCTTAATAAACGTTATATAATTATTGAATAAATACAGTTTTTTTTTGTTTTTGCGATTCTTAGTTTAGATCACTTCGTAGAGATTCCTTCTGGTGAAAGTAAGGTACATATCGAGGTTTTGTCAGTGTTGTGGGGAAATAGACTCCTGGACCATGGTCGGCTCGCATACCGATGTGGCAGTTGTTAAAAGACCACAGGACTTGAAATTTGGCAATAATAATTATGAAATAAGCCGAAGTCGAAATAAGACTTCTGGATCATGGTTGGCTCGCATACCGATGTGATAGTCATTTAAAGGGTGGAGGTAATAATAATAATAATTAAAACTGTGGGCTGATAAAAGTTTACTACATCTTGCCGGCTCACAACCGATGTTGCAGCCTTCTAAAGGACCGAGGTTTAATAATGTTGCAATAATAATAATAATAAAGCCAAATTTCAACTCCGGGGTTATCTAAATAAAGCCTCCGTCTCTGGACTCGTAGTTGAGTTGTTGCGGATGAAATAAAAAGGATAACCCCTAAATCATGCGAAATTAGAACCTTAATGTGGACCTTATTCTCACCATATTGTCTCTTTAGGAAAGGATTTCAAGCTATTAATAGTCTAAACTGGGTTTACTTTATAAGGACATAATTTATTTGTCACCAATAATAATAAAATCCTTAGAGGAAATTAGGAATAAGGGAGGAAAAGTAAGTACACAATTAGCTTTTATGAGTAGTGTTAGCATCATAACTTGTATTTTGCAATGATCTTATTTTTAAGCTTGGCTTGGAGAGGTGAAAGTCGGGGATGGTGAATTTATCCATTTTGACACTTTTTGTGCTTTTTGTTTTGTGATCCTAAAAGTTATCAATAAATAATGAAAGCATTACATTATGTCACACATGAATAAGTTGTAAGTTGTAAATTAGAAAAATCATAAAAAATAAAAAAGTTTTTAAAAAAATAAGGAAAATGGGTGTTTTAAAGCTTGTGATTTCTTAACTCTCTCGACAAAAAACTTTGCTACTTTTCAAAGATTTAGTTTGGGGAAGTTTTGAGGTATTTGGTTTTAGGGCATATAACATTGCGTGAGGACACGACAATCACTTAGTTTGGGGAATTTTGATATGTGAGAAATCACATATCCTTTTTATATCAGAAATGACCCTTAAATGATTAAATTGTGCAAATTATGCTTGTATATTGCTTGTTTTATCATTTGTGATGTGTAGGTACGAATATTGCAAAAATCACAAAAAAGTGTCAAAATCGGGCAAACACGAACACGGGAACGGATAGAGTACACAAGAGCCGGAAGTTTTCTAGCAAATGGTCCACTAAAGTTAACAATGGTCAAACCTTGGTCAACCACAAAAAGACAAAATTCTTGAAAATACCAAAAGAACCCTTAATGTTAAATCATTTTGCACTAAAAGTCCAAAAACAATAACACCGTTAGTCCTTTAACACTTAAAGACTAACGGTCGTTAAGTGTTAACTATATAAACCTTTTTTCCCTTTAAACCCTTAACCGAGCCCAAAACAAACACCGGCCCAAAACTTTTTTTATTAAAACCTTAGCCCAGGTCAACCACCCTTTACCCTGGGTCAAACACAAAACAAATAGAAAAGGGGGGCGGGAAAAATAGTTTTACTGTTTACCCGTCTTCCCCAATTCACCATCCTTGTAATTAACTCAATTTAAATGAAATTAACCCAATTCAACGTGACAAGTCAAAGATGCTTAGTACTAAGTGACATCTCAGCAAGAAAAACGTCATCTCTAAGCTATGATTGGCCACTTCTGACAAGGAATGACACGCGGGCTCAAAGGAAACACACAAAGATGAAAAAAATTACACTGATCTCAATGCAAAAGAAGCACAGGAGCTCCCAATGATTGGATTGCCAGCGTGGCAATCCATGTGCTATATTCTCATCCAACGACCACAAATCTTGATCCAATGATTAGAGGAATTAAAGGCTGTGATCATTTGGAGCGTGTTGAAGACCTGGAAGCTTCCCGTATCTCCTATAAATAGAGCTCACTCCTCACTCACAAAGAGCATCTAGGAGTAGTTTTAAATAGTAGCTTTAGAATAGTTTTTAGCTTATGCTTATTGTATTGCTTTTAAATTCTGTTTTTAATCAATGTAATTTCCTTTTTCAATCTTGTATTCAGCTTTATCATTAATAAAACTTTAAGTTTACTTAATGTGCAATTGTCTTTTCATAAATTTACTTTTATGCAATTGGTTTGAAAAAGCTTTTAATACTGTTTCATAAGCTCAAATTGTTCATAAACTACATAAAAGCTCTCAATACTTGAAAACTCAATGGAATTAGATGGCTGCTCTGAGTTTTCAAGTAGGTAATAGTACTTGATGGTTAAGTGTTAGGATTAGACTAGGATTTGGAATTAAGCTTAAGCTGCTTTATTAAGCTCTATCGTGACACTCACGTCTGTTTAGCTGAGGTGGAGGTACACTTCTCTTTACATTTTTCTATTTACTTTATTGTCACTTTAAATCTTATTATAATATGCATAGTAGCTTAATTCTGCTTATTGCTTGCTTATTTGATGTTTAGTGTAGCCTATTGTGTGCTTATTTGCTTAATACTGCTTAAAAATGTTATTAGATGCTTATTTAGTTTAAATTGTTAGTTTAATTCTTAGTTTGTTTGATTTTGATATAAAAAGTTAAAAAAGCCAAAAATAGTTGCATAATCTGTTAGTTATAGTTATAGCTTATTTTGTTGTTGAAATCTGCTTATTAAGTCTGTTTTTAGCTATCTACTATCTGGTATCTCATTTTCTAGCTTTAAATCTAAAAATTATAAGCTAAAATATAGGTTTCAGCAACTTAAGGGGGTGTTTGGGTCAAGCAGTACTAACTTGAGTTAGTACTGCTAGACACCACTTGGTCCTTTAAGTTTAAACTGAAATTTCATTTTGAGGCTTATAAGAGCAAGATTTAAAGATTTGATAGGTTAAATATAGGTTTCTGTAGGATTGAGAGTTTCTAGTTTAAATCTGTTAGCATTAGTCAGTTTCATTAGCATTCTAAGATTAAACTTGTTCTAAGTGGTATAGTTAATCATTTTACATTCTGTCTAGTGTTTAAAGAGTGTAGGAACAAAGATCTATATCTTACATTAAATAGTTTAAAGTTTTTGTCATACAAGTGTCAAATGCATCAGAAGTCTAAAAAGGCCAAACTGCCATTCTTAATATGAAAATTCAGTTAGTTAAAATAGGAATTAGCCTTTAATTTTTAGTATACAAGTAGCTTTTAGACCAAATTTAATAGATTAGTGCTTAGTTTGTTCTTAATAGCTTAATTAGTCATCTGTTTTTAGTCTGCAATTCAGCACTTGTTCATTTTCATTAAGTTTAAAAAAAAAACTAAAAAATAGTGTCATTCTGTATGCATCAGTTTTTTCCAATAGTTTTTTCTTAGCTTAATTGATTTTCAAAATGCTTTTCAAATGCTATTTAAGGTAGCTTATAGGTCAAACTTTCTAGAAATATAAGTCTCAAAGTCATAAGGTGCATTGTTTCATGTTTTAACACCTTTTTGAGCTCTTTATAAAATAAGCACTTCGAGTGCTTATTTTCTTTTTCCTGGCTTAATGTTTTTAGGTTATTCGTAGGACTTATTCTTCATACAATCTTTATATAGCTTATTAGGTTAGTGTTATGGTATTGGTAGCTTATCAGTTCTTATTCAGCTTAATCTTAGTTTTCTATTTTAGTGCAAAAAAGCTTTTACCTTATAAGTCATAAACTGTCTGCTTTTAAGCTACTTTCTAGCTTATTTTCTAGTTTTCAAAAAAGTTGTTTTTACAAAAGTTATTCATTTTAAGTTGTTTTATAACTTTGTTTTTAAAACTTAGCAAAAAAAAAAAGGTAAGGAGGGAAATTGTGAGTGAGCAAGGCTCGAACTCACAACCTCAACCTCCCTCAACCCTTTCATAACACTCAACACACATACCACTAACACTGCGCCCTTAGGACTTTTACGTCTTAAGGTGCATTGTTTATTGTTTTAACACCTTTTTGAGCTCTTTATAAAATAAGCACTTCGAGTGCTTATTTTCTTTTTCATGGCTTAATCTTTTTAGCTTATTCGTAGGACTTATTTTTCATACAATCTTTATAACTTCAGTGATTTTTGAGAGTTTTCTTAGAATTTTTAGTTAAAGTTTAATATTTTTCGTGAATTAATTTAGTTAAAAACTTTAAAAAATCATTAAAAATAGAAAAATAATCAAAAAAATAATTTTCTTTTTTATAAAATTTTCTTTTATCATATTCTAGGCTTAGGTTTGAAATTTACTTTCGTAGGGTTAATATTTTGAAAGTTCACTTTTTAAAGAACGGGATTTCGTTCCCGTTCTCGTTTTCTTCATTTTTAAGTTTTAAACACCCTCGGTTTAGAATTACCTTAGCATTTTCTTTTAAAATAGTCATATAGGATTAGAAAAAGTTTAGAAAAGCATTTAGGATTTAATTTTAGTTCAATTGCTTATTTGTCGCGTTTTCTTAATTCCGTTAACGTTTTTCGTAGTTAGCTTTAATCATGCCTTAATTTGCTCACTATTAGGATTTTAGAAAACAATCATCTTTGAACCAATTCAAGTCATTGTCCAAATAACAAACGAGGTCTCAATTTCTAAAGTCTTTGGGAAAACGACCCGGTAATCACTTACCGGTTAAACGTGTAGTATTTTTGTAAGATTTTTCCTACTACCTTTGTCCTCAAGGGTAGTTTTGGAATTTTCTATACTTTGGATATTATTTCATATATATAACTTTATTAAACATCATTTACGCGCTTTTGTATGCGACCTATCATTCAACTAGATCTAGCAAAGTGGACCAAGCGGATCTAGAGTTCGGGATATCTCCCTATATAGTAATTTATACATCTAGAATAATAGTTACACAAGTATTGTCCTTCTAAGTGTGTGTCTAGGATACGCTTCAGGCTTAACTAGTTAACTGGATATTGCCGTTGGTTTATTGATCATGTTGACTAGCAGGTGACCTAGATAATTCAACATATAACGTTCTGATTCCATTAGATAGTTGAACAAGTGGACTACTAGTGTATAGATTGCCATTAAGCGGTAAGTGGGTAAAGTCTCTATGAGCTAGGGTTTAACAAGATCGATATTGCTTTAATCCCTAAGATAGATTATAATCAGCAAATAAGGATGCTTTATGCGGATGCTTTAATTATGACAGAATTAATGTGTCGAGGTCTTAGGATGATGTAACGCCTAAGTCTTAAGAATGATACGCCAGCTCGAGAGAAGAAATCATTGCACTAAATAAACAAACCAACGTTCTAATCGAATTAATAATGGTTAATACAGTTTTCTTATATAAGGTTTGACCACTCTTTTATCTTTTGTCTATCAGCTTGCATGGGTAACAGTGTCTTGAATTGATTGTAGTCACCAACCAAACCATGCCAGTCTCTCAGGCTGAAAACCCCTTTTTCCCATTAGAATTAGGATTTAGACTAATATAGGTTTAACATGGTTTAGATTAGAATAGAATTAACATAGATTAGATAACCAAGATATTAATTAAATTGATAGATTTAACCTCGCTCTCAGTGATTGACACCATACTTACCACGAAACTACTACCGATCAGGTACACTGCCGTTAAAGTGTTATTTTTGGTTGAGTCGGCAAAATATAAATTTAAAACTTGAATCAATAAAATATACATCACACAACGACACATCAATGATAAACATGCCTCGAGCAATTATTGGTGATACATCCCATACCAAATCATATATTCCTAAATTATCCAAAATACCCGGATTCTCTCCCGTCCTTGCTCAATTCTATAAACCAATCGAAAACCGTTGCATTCATGAGGGTCGATTCGTGGATCAACTCTATTACAAATCCAACGGCATTGAGCTAATGTTCACCAATGTTCGCTTCAATTGTCTTTTCGAGATCAATGAGCCAATCGTTTCTCGATTCATTCTAAACTTTTATAGTCAAGTCAAGGTCCAAACCGATGAGTATGGTTATATTCTAATCTCATTCATGATACAACATGAATTCATCACTCTCTCACTCGCCCAATTTGGTCAAATTCTCAGAATCCCATATAATGGTCAAGCCTTCTTCACGAATGAATGGGATCTTGCATCTCTTGCATATTCCCAAGAGACTAAGGGACCATATCATACCGATCTTCCTACTCCTGATGATATTCGTCAATTTCTTCAATTGGACCGTGTCGAGTTGAATCGCACCATCAAAAGCCAAAATTTCACTCTCACTCCTAATTAAATTCTTACCAAAGAATTAAGACAAGACATGAAGCATTGGGAAGAACTCATTCGTGAGAATGTGTTCGAACTAGGAGGCCACCGGAACCATCTTTCGGCTAGTCTTGCTCACATGTTGTATTGTATTATTGCCGAAGAACAATATAATCTTGCTTATTTCTTTGTCCAACAAATCGAATGTGCTCGGGCTACTTCAACTGCCAATCATCCTTACGGCATGTTCTTGACTCATCTCTATCGACACGTCATGGAACATTATTCTCATCTTGACAATGGAATTTACAATGTTGTTGATCGAGTCATGCGTCCACTCGCTCTAAAACAAACCCGAGAACCCCAAAGTGATCATGGAAAAGCCCGTTACATCGTCTCATCAACATCCGCCCATCATAACTATGGATCTTCATCTCACCAAGGAGATAATGATGAGGATGATGGTGATTCTCGTGCTAGTACCCCATCTCCTACCACCTATCTAAACTCTCTTCAACCACTTTATTACCAATAATACGACATTCCCACTTCTTCTTAACAAGATGATGATCTTCCCTTCGAGCGACAAACTGCCTTGCTTAATCAATCTCAACAAATCCATGAAGAATTTAGAGGAGGTAGCAAGAAGAAGAAATGATGATGGATGGTTACTAAGATTAGTTTGTTTGTTTAAGACTTGGTTATGTGAACTTAGCTTATATTCTATGTTTACTTATTTGTGTGATGATAATCTGACTTAGTCAGAAGAATTTGAATGTGTTTAACTTGATTAGGACCTCTAATCATGATGTATTATTAGTATGCTCTTTATATTTATGCATCTTTGTCTAATACATCTCTACTGGTTGCATGCATATATATAATATATTTGTTCTATGCATATATATGTTCACATAGGACTTGCTGCAAATTGACTACCAAAACACAACTTTTCCCACAAAATTTTAGCAAAAATCAAATTTTGGGTCGTCTAAAAAGTATCAGATGGGCGTCCTCCTTAGCTCATAAGGGCGGCCCCCTTATAAATAAGGGGGCCGACCACCTAGAGCACGGGTTTTACCGTTTCTTTCTGCTTTTTGACTCCCTTTTATCTAGCCTCAACTACCCTTACCCAGAAAACTCGAACATATTTTAGAAATCCTTAAACTAATTCAAACCTATTCCATTTTCAAACTATTTTCTTCTAATAAATTCCCTCCAAATGTTTATCATCACTTCATCATATTTCTCATCCATTATTAATCACCGTAAACCTCCATGGCATCCACCAAAGCTTCCATTTCCAAACCTTCCAAAAGACTAAAAATCAACATCATTCCACCAAAATAATTGTTTGTGGATCTAACTCAAGATGACACTAAAACCCCATCACCCAAACATCAACTCTTATCACCTAGTGCTCCAAATGCACCTTCAAAAACACCATTAACTAAAGATACTTCTTCATCCTCCATTGATTACATACCAAAATCACCAACCTCCTCCACGTCACCATCAACTAATGGTTACTTGAACTCACCAACATCTCCTCCTCCAAGAGTACCTCCTCCACCTCCAACTCAAGCAAGTGGATCAATGGACATCACTCTCACCCTTTCACCAATTACTCCACTTGATATCCAATTTAATACTCCATCACCTTCAATAGCTTCACCACCTCTTTTTGGTCATCCTATTTCTTAGAATATACTTGAAGCACATGGAGCAACATGCTTGTGTTGCATCCACAACCGTAGACTTATCATCAGATTAAGTGAAGAACTTCAATATATGTTCTTCTATATCCAACACATGCTCTTACAACCACCACCACCACCATTACTTTCTCCAAACTAAACATACTCTATGTTTAGTCACTCATATTTTAAATAATTGTCAACCAAACCTTTTGCAAGCAAGTCCTATGAAATTCTAGGAATATTAGGAGCTTTGTAGTTTACTTTTATGTATGTTGTATTAGCATGCTTCAAGCATATTATTTCAATTTGATGTATGCAGTATTGTGTCTTATACACAATATTTATGTGTAATGAATGTTTTTAGTCTTATGTTTTTAAGATTGCACTTGCTTGTCTTTAAAATCTTTAGTTGGTTGAATGACTCATATCTATGATGAGTCTAGTTGATATATATATTTGTGTTTATTGGTTTACACAAATTCCTTGATACTTGTAAAACATTATCAACATGCTCTAGTATTTTTCTTCTTTATTTGCTATATGTTAGAATATGGTTGTCTTGTTCTTCTAACTTGTTTTTGTAGCAAAGTTACCATAGCTCGATTCCTTGGTGCCCTTGAATGAGGGGGAGCACACATTAAGGGGGAGCGTTTATACTGTCGATTCTACGCGTAATTATCAACGAAGCCTTTTTGATTCTACAAAAAGGGGGAGAAATGGAAATAAAACTCACTAAATACTTGTTTAAAAATAATTTTGCATTTAATGAGTTTAGATTTTGTAATCATCAAAAAGAGTGAGATTGTTGATAAAAATAATGCCTAAAAATGTTATTAATATTTTTCGATCTCACTACGTTTTGATAATCACAAAATGTGAAAACGCTCAATGTAAATAAAACGTAAACAAGTAATTAGTAGTAAATTTTTATCTTAAAAATTTAATAACTTAAATGTATAATCAAATAAATGCTTAATGCATTTTATGATCAAAAGAATTTTTATTCAACTTCATATTTTTTATAAAATGTTACAAATATTTTTATAACTTTTACAAAATATTTTCTAAATTTAAAAGAAATGCTTTATTCAAAATAAGTATTTTGAATTCAAATTTTCTACCTAAAAATAGCTAGAAATGTTCCAGAAAACACCTCCCCCTAAAAAAGAAAAAAAAGGGAGCGTCTTGGCTTGGGCGGCCCCCTTAAATACAAGAGCGGCCCCCTTAGTGATAAGGGGGTCGGCCATAGAGCTAAGGGGGCCGGCCAGACAAAAACGCTTCCCAACTTGCTTATAAATATTGGACTGTTCCTCACTGATTTTCTTACCTTTTGCACTCATTCTTTTCTGTCTAAAATCAGTCCATACATTACCTACAATCCTTTGATCATTTAATCTTAAGCTTTTATTTCCAAGTGATTCAAGCTTAATTCCTCAAGTGCAAGAGAATAATACTTCTTATCATCAAGTCAAGAAGTATTGTAGTTTTGTTTTTGTTATTGTAAAGTGTAATTTTGTATATTTTGTAAATAATTGTGTATATAGTGAAGGTGTTATCGTAGTGTTTACAAATAAGTAAGATTGTTTGTGATCATTGTAAGTATAGTTAGATCGGGTGTGAATCTTGAAGTAGTGATAGATTTGTGTGGATTTGTATTAGTGTCTTGTGGAGAAAGTGCATTTGTGTTAGCAAAGTGAAGTTGTGAGTTAGATAAAAGTTGTGAAGTGAAATCCAAGAGTGAATTGACATGAATAGTGTGTTGTGATAGATTGTTCTAGCTAGGTTTAGAACTCGACATTTTCTCTTAGTGCAGAAATTGTGGTACGCTAAGTTGTGTACGGTTTTTCCACCCCCTAAAGTATTTTTGTTGACATAGAGAAAAAACTCTCGAGTTTGGAGCTTAGAGGAGTTGGAGTAAGGCGAAGAGGTGGCTTCGTTACCGAACCATATAAATTCTTTGTTGTTGTGGTTTGATCCTTTTAACTCTAATCTTGTCTTTCATATTTTACTTAGGACATTACTTACATATATGTATTGATTCATTATTGTGTACATATAGAGAGCACACAAAGTTTGAATCAATTTTTATAAACAAAACATTAATTTAAAATATTACGTTAAACTTTGAACCCCCCTTCTAGTTTTTCCACAATATCCTTAGAAAAACACCAAAAGATTGGATCCCATCCGTATTTTTCCCATTAAGAGAGTTCCCATTCATTCTCAACCCTCAAGGATCCGCTACTCTTTTCCTTTAAAACATTCAAGACGTCAGCAACATGGCACTTTAACCATCTGCAAAAATGCTTGTAGCATCAAACACAATATGGGACACGTATAAGTCTGCATCGTCTTCGCTCAGCGACCACTGTACTCCCAAACTAATCAGGTTATACGGCGCTCTGATTGGGACGACATTGAACAATACGCTCGGGAGCAGACGCAGCTCTGCTCTACCCATGAGATGTCAGGCGGACGAAATCGGGGGGCGCGTGCTATTAATGTGAAGGGGGGCCCCGACGAGAGTGTATGAGAAGAGGAGGAATGTCAAATAAACAGTCATTACCTGCGTCATAGAAACAGCAATTATTATCTGATCCTTGTTATTTTAATTTGTTATTGGAGGGTTGAGGGATAGATGTAGAAAGATGTGAATTATGGGGGGGGGGGGGTACGAATATGGATTGTGTATTGTAAGAGGTTTGTAAAGAGTTGATATGTTTGGGGGAGGGAAGAGGAGAGTGATTAATGTATGTAGAGTTATGGGGATAGGGGTGGGTGATGTGGGGGGATTGGATTTGAAATAGTAGGTTTTGGGGTGTAGGATGTTGTGGTTGCGTAGTTGAATATATTTAATTGAGTTGTTTTGAGTTAGAGATTTTTGTTTTTGGGTTGTAGTGTGTGGGGTTTGGGGTGAATTTTTTGGTGTGTGTTAGTGGATTTTGTGAAGGTTAAGGAGATGTGGTTGAATGATTCTTAATAATTAAATGTGTGATTGAAATAAATTGATTTAGTTTTGAGAGTGAATATTTGGGGAGATGGTAGATGTTGAGTTTTTAAGTTGTGTGTTGTTATTTATTATAATTCAGTATTATAGGGTTGGATTTAAAAGATGAGTTGGTGAAGAGTGAATTAGATTGGGAAGGATTGTGGTGTTGGGGTTGTGTTGGTGTGTTTGGTGTGGGTGTTGTAAGTAGGTTTAATTAAAGGGATGTTGGGAAGGAATTATGTATGTGAGTTAATGTGGTGTTTTTTTGTTTTGTGTGTGTTGTTTTATGAAGGGTGTAGTAAAGAGTTTGTTGAAAGTTATTTTTGTTAAGAAATATAAGGGGGTGGTGTGGGTGGTTTTTTGTTTGTGTGGGTGTTGTTTTTAGTTTTATTGTATAGTCGAGTGTGGGTGTTTGAAAATAATGAGATGATTGAGGTATATTTTGTATGTGTATTAGAGTGAAAAGGTAAGTTAAAAGAGATATTATGGTTTTTTTTAGTGATTTTTGAGGTAGATTTAGGGATTATTTTGTGATTAAATTATTAAGATATTTAGTAGGGTTATTGAAATTGAGGAGATTGTTTTGTAGGTGAAAGGTATATATGTTTAGAATAGGAGTGGTTGAAGAGTTGAAAGTGATGTGGTGTTAGAAAAAGGGAGGTGAATGGGATGGTTTTTGATGTAGTTAGTGGGTGTAAGTGTGAATGAATATTGATAATATAGAATAGATAGGAAAGTTATGAGATGTTAGATTGAGGATAGGGTGTTTTTATAGAGTGGTAAAAAGGATGAGTGAATTTGGAGATGGTTGGAGATATTGGTGGGAATATGTAGTTTAATATTTTTTTGTATAAATTAAGAATAGGAGAGGGTTTAATTCGTAGTTAATAAATTGTATTTAGGTGAATAGTTGTGGATGAAGTTTTTTTTGGAGATTATATAATATAGTATAATTATGAAAAGTGGGATGTGTAGTTAGTTCATATTGTAATGTTATAGTTTTTTTTATGAATAGTTGTTATAGTTATTGGGTTGGTGTTATTTTGATGTGAATGCTGGATGAATTAAAAATGTTAATGAGAGATTTTATAAGAATGGGAGGAGAGTTGTAGGTTAATTTTATAGTTGTTTATGTATTTATAATAATATATAATCTCTTGAATCTTCCGCCACACACGTCAGCAAAAAAACATCATTCTAAAGCAAGCAGTAAGCAACTACGTTAATAACAGAGTCTGCAGCCTCCTACACATCATATGCTGTCGATGAAAACAGAGCGAGTGGCCTCCCGTTGCCTTAGAATCCTTTAGTAAAAAGATGATCCAATTAAGTTTTCAATCCCCACGTCCCTATACTTCAACAGTTACCCTATCTCTCACACTTAGATACCAACTATCCTTCTCTCACTTAAGAAAATCTTAAGTCCGCAACCTTAGCTCCCGCATTCGAGGCAAACTAGACGAGTATCCCAATGTTAAACATTGTGAACAGCTGCCTTCCCATAGTCCCTGCCACTGATTGCGTAAATAAAACCGGAAGGAGCTAAGAGGTCCAATATTCCCTTAGAGGAAACTTAGAATCATCCAGCAAAGTAGTTATTATAAACTATTACAACAAATAACGTCACCTTATTAATCAATTATCCCATCACAGTTTTGCCCACTTTTATATAATAATTGCATTATATTGTACTTAATTGCTTTAAATTGATAAATGCAGTAAATTCAAGAGTATTTTGGTGAAAGACAAGCTAAAAGGCGCATAATTTTTTGATCTAAAACGAAGACATTTAAGATTGCTGAAATTATTCACCAATAAGGACTGTAACCCAACTTTAAGAGATACGGCAATATCTGCACCAAGACTTCATAAGAAACGTGTTTGACAAATTCCAATACGCGTATTTACTCTGATCTACATACGTCGTAACTAAGAAGACAAACTATTCGAAGCTACAGTAAATCAAGTATATAGGGAATGAAGCAAAGATTTATTACAACCATAGCACGCACTATAAGAATCCATACAATACTCATATTGACCTATCTGGAAACGCGAATCGAGTCTTTTCAGAAACTAAAAAAATAAAAGACTCAAAACGAGTTTTCAGTGTGCAAAATCATATTCATTACCCAACTCACTAAAGACAATTTTAGAAGAGAAGATCACCAAAAAGGACAAGCAATGACAAGAATCCATAGAAGACAACGTGTACCATTTTTACTCTCTTAATCCGTTTTCAATTTCAATGATTATTAAAGCTTGAATAATAACAATGTTGATTTGGGCTAAACCCTCGGTATCGCCATCTTAATGAAAGTTTAATGTTTGGTTTGTTTTAAAATTGATTTCTTGATTTATCGTTGATTGTTTAATTATGTTTATCACCTCATACTTGTTTATGTGTTTGAATATGTGACCTATCATTCAACTAGATCTAGTGATACGGACCAAGTAATCTAGATACCGAGATAGCTCTCCATATCGTGTTTCATATTACTAGACCAATAGGATCACAAATAACGTTCTGTCTTTATCTTTTGATTATGCGCTTAGTTGGACGGATAGGTAACTTGTTTATGTTTTAGCAATCATGCTCTTAATCA
The DNA here is from genome assembly GCA_026074375.1 of Tanacetum coccineum. Taxonomy (NCBI): domain Eukaryota; kingdom Viridiplantae; phylum Streptophyta; class Magnoliopsida; order Asterales; family Asteraceae; genus Tanacetum; species Tanacetum coccineum. Next base: position 87,095 of record BQNB010001186.1, read on the forward strand.
ACTGATAAGGATTTGAATAGTGGAATACCAGTATATAAAACACCGTCAAGCAATAAGTGGGTAAAGTCCCGTTGGGCTAGGGTTTTAACATGATCACCACTGCTTTAATTCTCTAAGATAGATTATAATTAAACTAAATGATGCTTTATGCGGATGCGTTAATTATGACAGGATTAATCATGTCTAGGTCTTAGGATAATGTCCCGCCTAAGTCTTAAGAATGATATTCCGCTTCGAGATAAGTAAATCATTACACTAAAACAAACAAACCAGTATTGAACCGCATTTAATATGGCTAATACAGTTTTCTATCATTTGGCTTGTACCGCTTTTCTATCTTGTAATCGTCATCTTTTGTGTTTATTATGTATTGAATTGATATTTGTCATCACCAAACCTGTGCCAGTCTCTCAGGCTGAAAACCCCCCAAATCATTAGACAACGTACATAGCATAGGTTTAACCAGTAAATAGACTAATTAAAATACTGATAGAATATAGGATTAATATCCCACTCTTAGTGTTCGACACCATACTTACCGCGAACTCCATCTTGACCGGGTACACTGCTCATTAAAGTGTTGTTTTAGGTTTGTCGGCTAAATATAAATTTAATACATGATAATCAAATAATTGACCCTATACGACAGCACATCGGGTTTTTGGCGCCGCTGCCGGGGAGTGAAATAATTAAACCTTATTCTTATTAGTATTTCTAACCATTAATTTATTAGTTTAGTGTAATCTAATTATTTAAATTATGTTTGTATTTATTCGCATTCTGTGTTTTAAATTGTTTGTTTAAAATTCCTACATTTAATTATTTAAAATAGTATTCTGTTCTAACTGATCACCTGATATGCCGTATCCACCAGTTGGATACGACGTATTAAACCTTCTGATCAGGACATCGTATTGAGTTTTACTGTCTAAACGGCGTATCTGTTTTTCTAGAAATACGGTGTAATCAGTAAACTCTATACGGCGTACTGGTATTCAACAGACCTATATGGCATATCCAAACTAATTGAATATGACGTATCTGTGAACTGATACAGTAACAGTAGTAAAAATCCATTTGTTTCGATTCTATATTTGATTTCTCACGTCAGGACATATCCTACTGATTTATTGTCATTTGTTTCAGGTAGTGCATGACTAGAAGTTCTACCAAGGAACTACTCTCACCTTTCGAAAACCCGAAACAAAATTTTTGCTCAAAGAAGAGACTTTTCAATACACCGAGTCTTATAGAATCGAATTCACCAGAGTTCGAGCATAATTTTGACATCGAGGAACAATCAGAGGAAGAAGTAAGAGAAACAATGACAGAAACGATGGAACAATATATGAGCAAAACCTGAGAGAATTACGGGTCGAGCGTTACTAGACCCACAATCAACCAAGATGTAAACAAGCACATCGAAAAGGTTCTAGAGATTGTTAACTTATTTCACATCCTAAAAGTAACTCAAGATCAAATCATGCTTCAAGCCTTCCTCGTATCCCTCACTGGAGCTGCAAGTAGATGGCTAAAGAACCAACCATCAGGATCAATTACAACCTGGGAGGTTCTCAAAACTAAGTTTCTGAACAAATACTGTCCACTTACACGCACCGCAAAGAAAATGAAGGAAATTAACAACTTCCAGTAGGAACCCGATGAAAGCCTTTTTCATACATGGGAAAGATTTAAAGAATTGCTGATGAAGTGTCCTCAACATTATTTGACCGACATGCAGGAAGTTATCTTATTTAACAATGGGCTCAATGTTCTAACTCGACAAATTCTGGACTTAAAGGTGCCATACCTTCTAAAATTGCTGTTGATGCTAAAGTAGCCATTCAGGAAATGGCTGAATACTCTCAGAAATGGCCCAATGGAACATCTTCAAGGACCAGAAGTACTGAAACTTCTAACGGGCTTGATGCTATCGAAGCCCAACTCAACAATCTTGGACGAGAAATAAAGAAAGTAAATGAGAAGGTGTACGCTGCTCAGGTCGGATGCGAACTATGCAAGGGAAGACACTATACAAAAGATTGTCCACAAAAGGAAGAAGGTAAAACTTTAGAAGAAGCTTACTATACAGAGTTCGGTGCACCCTATCAACCTGGAGGACAATATTGTAACATTCCGTATTTTCAGGGTCATATTTCGGACGTAAGCTATTTTACGAGTGTATTTTTTTTCGTACGTTGTTTGCTTTAATATAAGTATCAGGTTACATCGCGTAAACTAAAAAAACAACGATTAAATGTAGAACGGACACCAAACGAATTAAAGTATTCGTCAAGCAAGCCATATACTACTTTTAGGAAAGTAGTAATCAACTTTTTATATTTTATTTTTGTCGGTTACGTAAAACGTTTACGTTTAGCAATAAAACGCGTTTAGGCGAACCCGAAAATCACAAATCACTAAATATGCCCTAAATAACCCTAGATATTTTTTTAGATATTTGTTAGATATTTTTTTTAGATATTTGTTAGATATTTATCAAAAATATCTTTTAGATATTTTCCTTTAACTTAACCCTAGTTAACTTAACTAGAGTTCCTTAACCTTAGTTAAGCCCTATATAAAGCCTAAACTAGAAAACATAAATCATAACATATATTTCTTAACAATTTTTTCACACATTTCTCTCATTTCTCTCATCATATATCACGGCTCAAAACCCCTCAATAAGAAAATCCATACTTTGATTTCTAGTATCAAAACAAGTGTTCTTAACATCTATCTAAGGTGTCATAAAAAGATCGGAGGTAGATTTTCTCATTTCGAAGATTTAAGAAAGTTTGTGCAAGATTCGGGTTTTAAAGGATTAAGGGTTTTTCTAGTGTTATAATACCGTTTTGAATATCCAAAACAAGGTTTAGATCATTTGTCTTCATCATTCATCCTTCCTAAGGTTATCTAAATACCTTTATACTTTTCATTTCATGATTTTATGTGTTTACATGTTCTTTATAGCTAAATCACCATTTAGAACCTTTGAATATGTAAAAAGAGTTTTTACCTATGGTTATGAAATTATACACTTTTTCTTATGACATGATGTTGTATATACCATGGAATAAAGTGATCTATAAGTAATGTTAAACATGTTGTTAAGTATAAAACATGATTATGTATAAATTAGGTTTTTAAAGTTTTTTAAAGAAAGTATACTCTTGAATAAAAAGTCTGTTTAATTCGACAATTATACTAATAGGTTGTTGACTTTTTATAAAAATAATACGCCTCATGATGATTCCAAAATGATAAGAAACTTGAAAAACCGATTTATAACGAAAAAGATACGATAAAAATACGAGTTTTACGTTGTTATCGGTTGATAAACTATTTTATAAAAAATTACATTCATTACAACAGTTATATTTTAAAACATCAAATATGTGATATGATCTTTTAAATACGAGATCGTACTCGAAAGAATCGCTAAAACTTAACTAAACACAAATAAATACGACATTTACGAGTTTTTACACTAATTAAAACGTAAAAATGGTTTAATAGCGTTGTATGTGAACATAAAATTACTATTCACAACAGAAAGTGGAAATTTTATATCATTTTTGAGTCACTCCGTACTTGTACAAAGCGTGGCATAAGAAACGTCAAAATTAGGCTTAAAACGCGAAGATATGTTATCTTTACTAAAACATAATTATAAACTATTTACTCTAATCAACCCAATTTTCCAAACACAAATTTAGAGTTTGATTGAGCGTATAAAGATCTCTATGTGGGTATTAGTTATCAAGTGCTATATTACAGGGAATTCATAATGAGCCCTCTTCCGGATGTAGGTATTGACGAACTGTGGATTTACGATTTAAAGTATCCAAGCTCCTCGTACGTCATTTCGATGACCTCTATTATGAATGCCCAAACGATAGTAATGATGATAACTATATAGGATTGTATCATGTAGTTTATTAAACGACAACTTGATACTGATACGACCCATATTTACTTATGTTGCTTTCGATATTTCGTGATAAGTTTTTTGCCATATACCTGATTATATCCTCACTTCAACTCCTAAGGTGGAGTTCATAGCCCCCATTACCTATCTCCTTGTTTTATAAACTCTACGGGTGGGAATTACATCTTGTTTGACCTACGGACACAAGTGTTTTGTTTTAAACTGTATGCTATCCAGATTATTACCTGCATATTATTGCATAAGTTACCATAGTGCCATCTAAGTCCCTACCATATCATGAACCGTCAATTACCACTATTGTGAGCGCTAGTGTTGTGGATAGATCTATCAGGACTAACAATCCCCACCTTGAATTTCTGGTCACAAGTTGACCATGGTGCATTTAACATTGAGAATAACTTGTAGGTTGTTTTGGCAGACACCCTACCCACTTGGGGCAAAAACAGTTAAGGCTTCGGGGTCATGAGCTTAGTGCAATAATACATGTTTTTGGACTTCGAAATATGTACTTAGTCCTCCATTACTTAAATCTTGTGGTCCACACTTTTACTTATAAACCTATGAATTCACTCAACCTTTGTGTTGACCTTTAGCATGTTTAATTTCAGGTCCTCAGATATAAGCTTGGATGGGAGCCGTGATGGATATCGATGAAAACGGATTCTGTGTTTTAATTAAATTCGATGCAACTTTATCTATAAAAACTTATGTCGTCTTTTGGGATTATTAAGCTTTTGTTTAAAGAACTTATGTAGTATGTCTTTTCTTTTCAAAACTTATGGGACCTAATGTATAAACTCTGATTTTGCTATAATGCATCGAATGTTCTTGTTTAAAACGCCATTTTTAGGTCGTTTCCTATATCTTGATTGTTGTACTTTGACGTAGCACTCCAATGTTACCATTTCGCTGCATATCAGATTTTGGGGGTGTTACAAATATAGAGCAGCAGGGCCAGGATTCTGCCAACAAAATGAATGTAAACTCTTCTACCTATCGAAGACCGAGCCAGGAAGAATCACTAACCAAATTATGGCAAAATCAGCTAAAAGCAATTGTGTGTTTTAAATTGTTTGTTTAAATTCCCGCATTTAATTGTTTTTAAATAGTATTCTGTTCTGACTGATCACCTGATATGCTGTATCCACCAGTTGGATACGATGTATCAAACCTTCTGATCAAAACAGCGTATTAAGTTTTTACTGTCTAAACGGCGTATCTGTTTTCCAAACAATACGGCGTATCCAGTTAAACTCTATACGGCATACTAATATTCAACAGACCTATACGACGTATTCAAACTAATTTAATACGGTGTATTTGTCATCTGATACAGTTGCAGTAATAATTTTTGCTTTTGATTTCCTGTCTTATGTGTTCCTTTTCCCAAGGGAACATCCTACTGATCATTTGTGCTTAATTGCAAAAAACCGTTTGATAAACAATGGCTAAACCTATTCCGAATAATGCTCAAGGACAAAATCCTGCTGAACCAAGGAACGAAAGCAACATGAAGATAAAATTCAGTAAGGAGTTATTAACTGAACTAGAAAATAATACTTTCAGCGGAAAGTGTGAAGAAGATGTGATCGGACATATAGGCAAAGTTCTCAAAATACTAGATTTGGTCAAAATAGCCGGTGTAGACCCTTTTCAACTCCGCATGAAAGCCTTCCCTCTCTCACTTTCAAAGGGTCAAAAGAATGGTGGATGAACGAGGGGAATGGAAATATTTCCACCTGGGAAGAGTTAGTGAAGAAAATTTTCAAGAAATTTTATCCCCTGCCATGTTCTAGCAATTACGATAAGATGTGCAACAACGATGAAGAAGGTCGTGACCCACTCGAATTCATACCTTGGAGAAACTCGAAGTTCAAGGACCATAAAAAAGTAGACAAGACGACTAAACGCGCACTATTGTATACCTGGATAGAAATTGGAAAAGAGGAAGGACTATTGAATGATAAAGTTTCAAGCGATGAAGAATAGGAGGAGCAAGAATACGGGAACCCTCCTAAATACTCATTCCCTAAACCCTATTGTGAAATGGATAAATACAACCATAATGAAAATAACATGAACACTTACAAATCGAGTGGTATGGATCTAAGTGGCACAACTCAATCTGAGAATATAAATAATAAACAACCCAACGAAGGAGTATGCAGAGTGGACAAATTCGAAGTAATCAAATACATGATTGGAGATAATGAATAATTCTTAGCCATATGCACACGCGAATGTGACTATTGGGAACGAACTATTAACGGAGTATCAAGTATTTACCATGACATCTTTCGCAAAAAGGATGAAGGATGGACCATACATCGCACCAAGTAGAAGAGAAGAAAAAAGGTCGAACTTAAAGACCAGCTGAAACAAAAGTGCTTCCCGGGAGATAACCCAGTCATTTTAATTGTTTTCCATATTTTAATTGTTTGTTGCACGAGTCTGTCTTCCCAGACACTATACGACGTATCGAACCCCTCTGGACATGACGTATATAGATGTCTGGACGTTATTAGTTTATAAAACTAAACATTTAATTTCTAGTAATTTAATTATTTCTACAGGAACAATATGCGTATCCTAGGGTTTGGGATATGGCGTATTGATCCCTGTACAGTTGTGTGTTTAATTGTTTTCTTGTACCATTGTAGCGAGATAGAATTTGCAATTGTCTTTAAATCTTTTATAGATGACCTTGCTGAAACTATGATATGGTATATGCTGAAAAAGACATGTGTTGAACTTATCCGGGCATGCTTAAGCCCTAGTCAACACACTTTTTGCTCAAGAACTCATCTTAGAGAATTATCACGAGCAAAACATCAGGGAGTTTTCCGTTCTAATTCTATTTTCCATTATTATTTAATTGTTTTATCTATACAACGAGGATGTTGTATAATTTAAGTGGGGGGATGGAGAATTAGAACATACTTGTCTTCTTTTTTACAAAATAACATGCAAAGTGCTTAAAAACGGTAAAAATTTTAAAAAAATTTAGCATGACTTTTGTAAAAATCACTAGTTACATTACCTAGCGCACTATAACCCTTGATTACTCTCATTTTAGAGTAAAATCACCTAGAATAACCTGTTGAGCCATTCCTTTCTTTTTTACACCATATTATATGTTTTGTTACACCTTTTCACCTTAGCCTACCGTGTAGATTAAACCTATTTCTCTATGTTGCTAGTTGCTTTCGTGTAAAGTTTTGTATTTCTTGTGTCAAAGTGAAAATTTTCTATCTCTGTAATGGTCGGGAAATTGCACAATGCAATGGGAAAAATATGTAGCTCATAAATTTCGCTACTTTTGCGATTATGAATTATGCCAGAAGAAGAAATGCTATAAGGAAAAGATTATCCGGACAAATTATGAAAGTGAAGACAGTGGAATTAAACCGAGATTTATGATGTATTTCGAAAAAAAAGAAGGAAGAAAAATAGTCGGTTCAAAAGAAGTTTATACCGAAGGAAATACTTAGAAGGATCGATTATTTGTTGGCTTAATCTATTTGTTTTGTGAATTTTACTTAACACCTATTTTACTTCCCTTTCCTAGCAACTAACCTTAGTGTCTACTCGAACGAGGACTTGTTCGAGCATGCATGTCTATTTCATCGTTACGGCCGTGTATGCATGTCTCAGCTGCCTTGTTGGATGACGAATTTTGGTGAAAGTTAGAACCTCCCTACCCTATATCATTCTTCATCCTAACAGCTGGTTAAACATGAACAAGGATGTGTTCGGATTGTATATGTCTATTTTGTCGTTACGGCTATGTATGTATGATACAACTGCCTTGTTGGTGTGGTACTTATGGTGAAAGACTGTTGAATGATCAACTGTAAGCCTTCTTAACCTAATTTAGCTTTTGACTTGTTCTTCCTCAGCTTTAGCGGTGGAGATATGTATCCTTGCCAAGCCTATGATACGAAGCTAATCACGACCGAGCAATTAAGCATACTACTTAAATATTGCACCCTAGATTAGTTGAGTGATCTGAGTGTTTTCAGTTTCATATTTCATGAGGAGCTCGGTTATGTACAGGTGGTTAGGACAAAACGATGCTTAAACGGAAAATCCTCAACTTCGGTTGCGACACATTTTCATAAACTAAAACTTTTCCTAAAGTCTACTTAAGGATAAGTAGGATTCAAGTGGGGGGATATTTGATGACATCAAATAACATCACTTTATTATATCATTTATCACATCTATTTTGCCCACTTTTATATAATTATTGCATTATTTGGTACTTAATTGCTTTAAAGTTGATAAATGCAGTAATTCAGGAGTGTTTTGTGAAGACAAGCTAAAAGGCGCATAATTTGGAGCTAAAACAAAGATATTTGAAGATTGCTGAAATTTCACCAATACGCCGTATCGACCTTGCTGGATACGGCGTATCGAGTCTTTTTCAGACACTATAAATAGAAGACTCAAAAACGAGTTTTTAGTGTGCAATATCATATTCTTTATACCATACTCACTAAAGACGAATCTTAGAAGAGAAGATCAGCCACCAAGGTCAAGCATTGATCACGAATCCATAGAAGACATCGTGTAATTTTTACTCTCTTAATCGTTTAATTTTCATTGTTTGATTACGCTTGTATAATTACAATGGTTGTGGGCTAATACCCTCGGGTATTAGCCATCTTAATGAAAGTTCAATGTTTGGTTTGTTTCAAAATCGATTTCTTAATTTATCGTTGATTGTTTAATTATGTTTATCACCTCATACTTGTTTATGTGTTTGAATATGCGACCTATCATTCAACTGGATCTAGTGATACGGACCAAGTAATCTAGATACCGGGATATCTCTCCATATCGTGTTTCATATTACTGGACCAATAACCTTTAGGTATTAGCCATGTTTATGATAATATAATGTTTTGATTTGTCTTTATATCGATTGTTCTTTATTCGTTGCATGTTGATTATGTTTATCACTTCATACCCCGTTTATGTGCTTAGATTATAGTTTTTTCCTATCAATTCAACTGGGTCTAGTCCTACAGTTTTGTGCGCTGCACTTCGGTGTTGTTTCGGGCGTAGACTAAGAGTCCGTGATGGAACTTATAAAGCTTATTATATAATAGAAAATAAGCTCACCAATAGAAAGCCCTGTTTTGATTTATGGTTAAGTGGATAGGTAGACTAAGACGATGACTTAGGATTACACATAAGGTCTCCATAGGTAGTTAAGTGGGTGTGGACTACTAGTATATGAATTTCCATTAAGTAGTAAATTGGTAAAGCCTCCATGAGCTAGGATTCAATATAACCACCAATATAGTTTCCTAGATAGATTATAATCAACGGTGTAAGCTTTATGCGGGTTTAGGTTAATTGTGACAGGATTAACTAGCAACTTAACTTTGGAATGATATACCACCAACGAATTCATACAATCATTGCACGAATAGACAATCAAGGCATATTGTTAGAATAAACTGGCTAATATGTTTTTCTCGCATTTGATCACTTCTTAATCTTTTGTTAATCTCTTGTGTGCGTTATGAGTTATCACTTTATCATAATTAGAACTAAACTCGTGCCAGTCTCTCAGGCTGAAAACCCTCCTTTGCGTTAGTTTAAGTTTAACTAGAATAATTAGTATTAAAACTAGATAAGTAAAATACTAGTAGAATTAAGAATTAACTTCCACTCTTAGTGATCGACATCCTACTTACCAACTAAGCTACATTTGATCGGGTACACTGCCCGTTAGAGTGTTGTTTTTAGGTATAGTCGGCAGAAAATAAATAGTAAAACTTGACAACAAAAATAACACCTACACAACGATACATGAGTTGTGTTTTGTATGCCCAGACCAATAGGATCACAAGTGACACCTGTCCTTACCCTTTGATTATGAGCTTAGTTGGACCGGCAGGTGACCCGATAATTGTTCAACCAGTATTGTTCTTAGTTAATTGGTATTGATTTTGGTGGTGGACTACCGGTGTATAAGACAACATCAAGCAATAAGTGGGTAAAGTCTCGATGGGCTAGGGTATTAACAAGATCACCACTGCTTTAATTCCCTATGATGATTATAATTAGATTAATAGATGCTTTATGCGGATGCGTTAATCGTGATAGGATTGTTTGTATCTAGGTCTTAGGAAGAAGTAACGCCTAAGTCTTAAGAATGATATGCCGTCTCAAAATAAGTAGCCATTGCACTAAACAAACAAATCAACATTTAATCGGATTTAACATGGTTAATACAGTTTTCTATTATTTGGCTTGTACCGTTCCTTTATCTTGTGATTATTTGATTTCGTGTTTAGAATTAATCTTTGTTACCACTAAACATGTACCAGACTCTCAGGCTAAAAACCCTCCATTACCACTAGTAAATATGTACAACATAGGTTTAACTAGTAATTAGACTAATCTAGATAGATTAAAATACTAATAGAATATTAGATTAATGTTCGCTCTTAATGTTCGACACCCTACTTACCGCGAAGCTACATCTTGACCGGGTACACTACCCGTTAAAGTGTTGTCTTTAGGTTTGTCGGCTAAATATAAATTTAAAACTTAATAATCATTAAATAACAACCTACGCACAACGACACATCAAGTTTTTAGCGCCGCTGTTGGGGAATGAATTGTTTAATCTTTATTCTTATTAGTATTTCTAACTTTTAACTTGCTTAGTGTAAATTAATTTATTTCTGATTGCTAATTATGTAATTTAATTATGTGTTTAATTTATTGCATTATTTAATTGTGTTTTGAAAAGTATTCTATTTAGATTGATCACCTGATACGGCGTATCCACTAGTTGGATTCGGCGTATCTAACCTTTTGCTCAGGACAACGTATTGTCTTTACAGTCTAAATGGAGTATCTGTTCTCCCAAATAATATGACATATTCTGTAAACTCAATACGGCATACTGCTATTCAACAGACACATATGGCGTATTCTGATCAATAGAATACGGCGTATTTGTTATCTGATACAGAACTAGTATTAATTTTTTACATTCGGTTTTCTGTTTTGTTTTATGTTTTCTCTCCTACGAGAGCACATCCTACTGACCGTTTATGCATTATTGTTGGGAATTATAGTTTTCCTAACTTAATACCGTTAGTTATAAAGTTAGTACCGATAGTTATAGTTTGTACTGTTAGTATTAGTTTGTACCGTCTGTACAAAATAGTTAGTTCCGTTTAAGAGATATACTTAAGATATTATAGGAAAAGATATGCATTATCTTTTACGTGTTTTGTAAGTATGTTAGGGTTTATCCTTGGTGTATAAAAGGATAACCTACAGCATTAGAAAAGTTTCTCTCTCACCTAAAAAGTATTCTCTAGTTAGTAATATGTAACGTTTAGCAGATTAATACAAAAAGTTTAGTTATCAATATTCATTGTTCTTCTTAGCATTATAAGTTAGTTTCCGCATAACTTATAGTGTTCATAGTCATTGTTTCTCCTGTAGTTTGTGTGGATCTATTAATATTGGCTACAACCCTTAACATGGTAGAAAGATCTATATTGTATTAGGATCTACAAGTGGTATCAGAGCTTGTAGAGAAACTCTAAGTAAGAAGAACTAAAACCCACCAGTTATAAACCTCTACCTTACAAATCTAATCAATGGCTGGATTAGATGAGGTATATCACCCACCACCACCAACCACCACAATACAAACCTACACACAAACAAACCCCTCACATTGTCTCAACCATCAAACTCCCTATTCTTAAGAAGGGAGAGTATGACACATGGCCATGAAAATGGAACATTACTTGGCTCATACAGACTATCCTGTATGGGAGGTCATACAAAATGGAAATGGTCCTGTATCAATCTCCACAGATACACAAGGTCAAATCAAGATTCTACCTCCTAAATCTGCTGAAGAAATTTTGGCAAGAGAAAGAGAAAGAAAAGCAAGGACCACCTTGCTTATGGCTTTACCAGAAGATCATCTTACTAAGTTTCATAAAATTACTAATGCTAAAGAGATGTGGGAAGCTATCAAGTCTAGATTTGGTGGAAATGATGAATCAAAGAAGATGCAGAAGTATATTCTAAAGCAACTGTTTGAAGGCTTCTCTGTATCAAACTCAGAAGGGCTACATAAAGGCTATGATAGGTTTCAGAGTTTTCTGAGTCAACTAGAGATTCATGGTGCAGGCGTTTCCACTAAAGATGCAAATCAGAAGTTCCTTAGGTCTCTACCTTCTGCCTGGTCTCAAGTTTCCTTAATCATGAGGACCAAGCCAGGAGTAGACAGTCTCAGTTTTGATGATTTGTATAATAATCTTAGAGTCTTTGAGTCTGATGTTAAAGGCTCTACCGCATCATCCTCTAGCACACAAAATGTGGCATTCATTTCAGAGAACACTAGCAGTACTAATGATGTTAGTACCGCTTATGGTGTTTCTAACTCTTCTGGTCATAACTCACAATATGAACATACTTCTTCATACTCCTTACTTGCAAATCAATCCAGTTGTCCACAATTAGATCATGAGGATTTGGAACAGCTTGATGAGTTTGATTTAGAAGAAATGGAATTGAAATGGCAGGTAGCCATGATTTCCATAAGAATGAAAAAGTTCTACAAAAAGACAGGTAGAAAGCTATAATTTGATGCCAAGGAACCTGTTGGGTTTAACAAAACCAAAGTCAAGTGCTACAGTTGTCACAAGATAGGGCATTTTGCTAGAGAGTGCAGATCTAAGGGGAATCAAGATGAGAGGAGAAGAGATGCTTGGAACACTGGGAATAATGAAAAAGACAATGGGAGAAGATCTGGTAAACAGGAGGACTCTAAAGCTTTGTTGACTATTTATGGAGAAGGTGTTGATTGGACCAGTCACTCAGAAGATGAACAGGAGAACTATGCTTTCATGGCTTGCAACAGTTCAGAAACAGAGGTAACTTCTTGTTCCAAAGAATGTAAAGAGTCTTATGTTAAACTTAAAAAATTATATGATGAACAAAGGGAACAACTTGGAGATGCCAGTATAGAAATGCAGGCATATACTCAAGCTTTAAAGAAAGTTGAAGCACAATTAGTTGCTCATCAACAAGGTCAACTTTGGTATGAGGAAAAGATAAGGTTTATGAAAATTGACTTAGATGATAAAACTGATGTCCTTACATACCATAAGAAACTATTGGCAGAAGCTAAAAAAGAAAAAGAAGATTTAAAAGCTAAAGTAGAAAAATGGCACAACTCTTCTAAAAATCTTAATATTTTGCTAAATAGTCAGATGAGTGCTAGGGATAAGGCTGGGCTTGGGTATGGTGATCAATTGAATAAAGGTGTTTTAAGTTATGAAAATGAAGTTTTCCAAAGTGTGTTTGTTAGTAGGACAAGTGAAACAGAAAATAGTCCTGTGAATGATAGATATGCAGAGGGGATGCATGCAGTTCCCCCTCCAATGACAGGGATCTACATCCCTTCTGGACCTGATAAAGAAATAGATGACTCACAATTTACATATGGTCCAAAGCAATCTAAACCTAGTGAATCTGATGCTAGGAGCAGTGACTTTAATTCTTGTGAATCCAATTGTAGTGAAGAAACACATGAATCTATGCCTGAACCAGTTGTCAATGAACCCAAAGTAGTAAGTGAACCTAAAGTTTGGTCTGATGCTCCTATCATTGAGGAGTATGAATCAGATAGTGAAGATGAACATGTGTCTCTACCCACAAAAGAACAGGAAATACCTAGTTTTGCTTTTATTAATACTGATAAGCATGTAAAAACTCCTAGGCAAACTGTTATAGAACAAAACACATGTAGTCAGAGTCCTAAACCTGACAAAAAAGATTATAGTGGGTTAATGTAACTTTTTGATTTAATTGGTTCTCAATTTGTCTTATAAAGTCCTTAAGGATTCCACTAGTTTCATCTTTAGTTCTTAAGAAGAACACCTAACTAAACCTGCAAAAATCATCAGTGATAACAAGGCAATAAGTCTTATGGTTTAAGCTCCTTACAGATGTAGGTCCAAATAAATCCATATGTAGAAGCTGTAAGGACTGACTAATAGAGCTCACTGATTTAGCCTTACAGGAGGCCTTGTGTTGCTTTCCTTTCTGACAAGCAACACATGTGTGGTCATTTTGAAAAATCTTTGAAGGTAAACCTCTTACAAGGTTTCCCTTCACAAGTTTGTTTAAGTTTTTAAAGTTAACATGACCCAACCTCCTATGACATTTGTTAGATTCATCAACAGTGGCCTTTGCAATCAAACAAGCTAATCCTCCAGAAGGAACAATGTTCTCTAGGTTGAAACTGTACATATTGTTTTGTATAGGGACTCTAAGTAATACTTGATTTTCATCTAACTTAAGTCAGAGAGAATAACACAAGACATTCAGTGTCCTGTGAGAGAAAACTATGTTTTTCTAACACATATCTGTGACACAGAAAGAGATTTGAAAATGTTGTAGTTTTCTTTCACAAAGCACAACATCCTCAAAAATCTAGCCTAATCTAACTTTCCAATCTTATTTTAACTTACCAGTTATGTAACTATTACTTACCTCCAAAACAACAGGGCAACCATTATAGTCTTGATATTCAGCAAGATGGGCCTTGTTTCCAGTCATGTGCTTGGAACATCGACTATCAACAATCCCTTTGTTCTTTAAAGCTATTTGTGGATAATCATGCACATACAATAAGAGAGATTAGATTCTCTTATGGACCCAAGCCATTTTGGGCTTGGGTTTTGCTAGTGGATCTTTGAAAGTAAACATAATTTCTAGAATTTGATCCACCATTGTATTTGGAGACTTTGTTCTAGTAATTCCTGTTGGGTCTCCAATTACAACCTGCTGAGGGCTTAACAGCAGTTTCCCATTTTCCCCCAACATCACTAATTGATTTTACCTTAGCAGTATTAACCTTTTGATTTGAATTTTTTTTCTTGATGCTGTTGTTAATTAAACTGCCTACTTATAGGTGAATAAGTTTTAATGAAAAACATTATTGTTCTAAACATTATCACATAGGTTTAACATATTAACTTTCAATGGCACATTAGTTGGTACTGCCTGACTGTTAAAATTATGTCTAGCAGTACTAACATCTTTAGTACTGCTAGCTCTAATAGTATTAACATTGTTAGTACTGCTAGCTCTAGCAGTATTAACTTGAATTTTGCTAGTTCTAGTTAGTACTGCTGTAGGAACAAATTGGTTTTGGTGGTTCACTCTATTCACATTGTTCTACAATGGCCTATTTTCCCTTTGACTAGTACCCTTACACTTTCTTTTGTTCACTTCAGCTTGTTTAGCCATTCTTTTCTAATGGAAATCACAATCTCTAATAAGATGGCTAAAACTACCACATACAACAAACAACAAATACAAGGTCTGGTCTACTAGATTTCAGATACATAAGGGAGCCAAGGTTTGGTCTAGTGGATGTTAGATACATAAGGGAGCCAATCATCCCACTATAACATGTAAGATCAACTGCTTTCCCTTGTGGATCTTCATCCAGTTTGGATTTCTCCACCATGGGAGTATCCACCACGTCACTGATTTCTATACCATACTTTTAATTATTTCAAGAGCGTATTTAGATTGGTTAAGAAAGATGCCTCTAGGACTTTGAGAAATTTAAAGTCCAAGAAAGAATGACATTTTGTCCATCATTGACATCTTATTTTTAGAACACATTATTTTAGAAAAAATTTCATAGAGTGACGGATCAGTAGAAGCAAATATTATATCATCGACATAGATTTGTACCAGTAAGATGTATTTTTCTTTTTTTGAGTGAATAATGTAGAATCAACCGCACCTTTGGAGAACTTTTGGGAGAGTAGAAATGATGATAACAAATCATATCAATCTCGTGGAGCCTGTTTTAACACGTTAAGATCCTTCTTGAGCTTGTACACATGGTTGGAATTATCTTGATCTGTAAACCCATCTGGTTGACTGACGTAGACCTCTTCACGTAATATTCCATTTAAGAACGCCATCTTGACATCCATTTGATAGATGATCATGTTCATGTAAGCGGCATATGCAATAAAGATTCTTATAGCTTCTAGTTGTGCAACTGGTGCAAAAGATTCTTCAAAGTATATTTTCTCTTCTTGATGATATCCCCTTGCTACCAACCTAGCCTTGTTTTTTTAAAACACTTCCCAATTCATCTAGTTTAACCTTGAAGATCCACTTTAAGGTAATAATCATGACACGATCTGGACGAGGTACAAGCTCCCATACTTTGAGTCATTCAAACTCATTAAGTTAAGCTCCCATACTTTGAGTCATTCGAACTCATTAAGTTCTTCTTGATTAGCCTCAATCCAATAGGATTCTTTTAAAGCTTATTTATAATTTTTTAGTTGAACAGAAGTGAGGAAAGCATCAAAATAGCAAAACAGGGCTTCGTTTTATAGTTGATATCTTGTAAAGACAAGTCGAGGAGGACTACCAATGACATTATCCAGCGGGTGATCCTTGGTCCATTTTCTGAGATTTTTAGGTGGTTGATTGACTGAGTGCACATTAGTTGGAATAACATCCCTTGAAGAAGATTCTTTAGAATTTGATTCTAGAATTAGAACACCAAAGAAGGGATCATTTTCTAAGTGTGAAACTTCAATATCATAAAACTCTTCTTCAACACTAGAAGGAATAACTGGATATTGTGTTTCTTAAGGGGTTTATGAAGTACTTAGAGATGGTGCATCTTGATCAATTGTAGTTGAGGAAGATGTACCGGTTGAATCAGCAGGTTCTGGAGCAACAACTGCGAGAACTGGAGAAGCAACACTAGGTGGAGGATTTAATTACTCATCAAAGATTGGCTTAAACAAAGTATCCCAGTCCTTCTTTGTTGGTGGGACATACGGTGTTGGAAAAGGAGGGTTTGGCACGAGTCTTGAACTGATTGTTCCAGGAGTCAAGAGTTGAGGCCCGGGTCATGAACTGAATTGTTCAAAAGCTATATGACCATTTGATACACATTGAGAAACCAAGTGAGACCGTATTGATCACATTTTATTCACTATTCTCCCCTTCAAAAATTGCATATGTGATTGCCATTTTTTATTGAACAAGTGAATTAAAATACAAGCTAATGTATGTTGATCTACTTGATGACTGAACGAGCATAGGAAAATATGAAAAGTATTTGATGAGAATGGTCAAAACCAAGAAGATTTCTCTTCTTTTAAAGATAAAGCGCACTGAAGCGTACACTTTTCTTTTCTTTAAGGTGCAGGGCCTGAAGTATTGTATGCAGACGCCATAATTCTTGTTCATTAGATTTGAATTCCTTGAACCCTTAGTTTCTAAGATATCAATCTTTTCAGCAACCAAACTCTGAGTCTTTCCTTTTTAGGATTGAAGGATGTACCTGCACTTAAGTTAAAAGTACACGCACTGACATTAAGAGTTTATCCTCATTTATATAGGTTAGTGATATCTTCATTTGAACCAATTGGGGGTTCACTGTCAACCTTGGTTGTGCTAGAGGTGAATATCTTTCCAGTTGGAACCCACTTAAGACCAACAGTGTTAAAAATTCTACCTGTGGGTTTCCACCTAACATAGGATCTAGGAGATCTTTTCTCATACACAGTGAAGACTTATTGGGAGAAAGCCTATGTCCTATAAAGATCTGTCATACAGGTGTTTGAGTATGACTTTTCTGTTCTACGGGTTTGTTACTTGTAGATCCTACTTTAATATAGATATTTCTATCTTGTTAATGGTTGTAGCCAATATGAATAGTTCCACACTAACTACAGGAGAAACAATGACTATGAACACTATAAGTTATGCGGAAACTAACTTATAATGCTAAGAAGAACAATGAATATTAATAACTAAACTTTTGTATTGATCTGCTAAAACGATTACAGATTACTAACTATGAGATTGCTTTTTGGTGAGAGATATGTATCTTCTCTAATACCGTAAGGATCATTTTATACACCAAGGATAAACCCTAACAGACTTACAAAAAACGCGTAAAAGATAATGCATATCTTTTCCTATAATATCTTATGCATATCTCTTAAACGGTACTAATTATTTTGTACTGATGGTACAAACTAATACTAACAGTACAAACTATAACTGTCGGTACTAACTACTACAACTAGCGGTACTAAGTCAGGAAAACATAATTCCCAACAATCCTCCCCTAAACATGTTTGTTGAACTTGTTTAACTTCATGTTTCTCTGATGTAGATATCTTGAATTTCATGGAGGATGTATCCAAACACTCTGTCAAATCTTGGACTCAATCTGAGATAAACTTAAGTACCTTTGATCCTTTCTGTATCATTCTTGGATCTTCACTTTTGATAATATTGAACTCTTGTACCATTATCTTGATCACTTAGCAGCTTTCAATCCTTGTCTTCTCAGTTACATGTCTTGTCTGCAACACAGCTACATCTTTTCTGCAACAATCCAACTAAGTTAGCTTTGTAGTTTTTGGCAAACTACCAGCCATTAATGGATTTGATGTTCCTTTACCAGTAGACGTTTGCTCTGGGATAGCCAATTCTTTATTGTAAACAACAAGGTGAATTGAGAACCTTATAGTTTTGAGCAAATTATCAACTATCAATGAATTTCATTTGTCATTACCAAAAACCGTTTGCTTTTGGACTAGTCAATGCTTCATTGCCATAACATGGTGCATTGATAACCATATAGTTTTTAGCATTTTATCAGTTATCAACAGATTTGATTTGTCTTTACCAGGAACTGTTTGATCCTGGACTAGCCAACTCTTTACTGTGAAGCAAGGTGAGTTAAGAACCATACAATTTTTGGTAAATTGTCAACCATAAACGGATTTGAGAAGTCTTTACCACAAGTCGTTTGCTTATGGACTAGTCAGTTCTTATGTCTGTTAAACATGGTGAAATGATGACCATTTATTGTGTGGTTTTGAAACCAACACTCAAAGATCCTCCTCATCTCCATCGGAGTTTTCAGGCTCCAACTCCGCAATTAACTTCTTGACAAATCTAATCAACTCCAATGCCATAGTTTTGAACAATTTTTAAACTGAATTTAGATGATTTAAGCAAAAAGTTTTGAACACAGATGATAACAAAGCTAAGTTAATCAAAAATAAGCAGGATCCAATCCACAAATAAGCATTTAAATAAGCAAACAAAGATTAAGCAGATTATAAGCAATAAAGACAGTTTTAAGGTAAAACTTAAACTAATGACATAAAAGCAATAAACCAAGACAAATAAGCATAAAAGAACATAGATAAGCAATAAAAAGCAGGAAATAAGCAGTAATAAGCACTTGAACAGTAAATAAGCAAGAAATTGAAAAATAGAAAACTTACAAAGCCCTTGCTCAAAACAGGGCAAATAAAGTAATCTACAAGCTCTAGCTTGTCAAAGACAAGCTAGTATGGTCTATAAGCTCTTCCAAGGCTAGCTTATCATCCAAATAGCTGAGGTATTTGAGGGGTGAGTCTTTTTGTGATTTTTTTGATTTTTTAGACAGAATTGAAAACAAGTGTTTATATAAGCTTTCAATGGTTCAAAAGCTTATTCAAGAGCTTAAAAAACAGTATTTAAAAGACAAGTAATGTAAATGACAATGATTAAAGAAAAACACTTAAAATTTCATTAACTAAAAAAGGGTACAATGCTTGAAATTAAATGACAGTAATTAAAATGACAAGTAAATTAAATTGCAATATTAAAAATGGACAAACTTTGTTAATACAAGACTGGACTTAACAAAATTCGACAAAGGAAAATAAGCTACACTAGCCTATATTTATACTAAGAATTCTCTAAGTCTTCAAGTCCTCTTCTTTGTGCTTCTTTACTGAGAGGCTGAGAGGGTGTGTTTTCTTTGTGAGGGGGTCAAAAGCTCAATCTCAGCCATCCATTTTCTTGGTCTCCAAGTCCATTGATCATAACCCTTCATTTTCTTGTCTTTTTTTATCAACCAATCGAATTTCAGGGGATTGCCAAGGTGGCAAATGCCCCATGTGAAGAAGTGGGGTTAAGGAAAGTGATGGTTTTGGCTGGTGGTACAGTAAACGAGGTGAATATGACAGGGGAGAAAGAACAGGGTATTTGGCAGGAAAGTTTGGTTTAGGTTAAACTGGGTTTAAGTTTGTGGGGATTGTAAATTTGGTCCCTCATGTTGTGTGGTTTGTTTGCAACCACAGTCCTTGTGGTGTGAAAGATTTAAAGGAGTGGGCAAGTTAAGCCCTTCAAGTTGTATTGAGGTTTTACACGTATGGTCCTTGTGGTGTAATAAAAGACTAACAACCTTTTGATGGGCTGTTAAGTCTTATCAGGTTAGGGATTTGGGCCTTAGTTAAGCAGTTTGGGCCTTTATATGATTTGGGCTGTTTGGTTTTGGCAGTTTGGGATATAAGCCCAATTTGAGATAAAGGCTTATATAAGCCTAGTCTTGATGGCTTATTGGGCCGACTTGGCCCAATAAAAAGGGTCGGGTTGGCCCGATAAGTTTTCTTCGGTTTCGGCTTTGACTTTTGACCTTGACGGTTGACTTTGACTTTGACTTGCTTGAATTTGACTTTTGACTTTTTCATGCTCTTCCATTCCGTGCTCGGTTTTGTCATTTTTGGCTTCGTTTTTCGTCCTTTTGTCGGATATCCGTTTCCTGCACAATATAAGTGAAAACATACAAATACAATGTATTTTTGGTACGTTTTTGATCATTTAAGTCCGTTTTTATAGGTCAAAGGTATGTGTATTTAGGCACATACCAAAATCCCCCATACTAAACTATTGCCGTGTCCTCACGCAATGCTATAAGTAAACACTTAAGAAAACTAAGACCCTCAATCCCCCTCGACTAATAACCTCGAAAAGTAGCTAAGTGTTCGTCAAGGGGAATGAAAGACTCATAAGTTTTGAAAAGTCCCATTTTGACCATTATTAAATATTACCACACATATTTTTATATTTTTCCTTTTTCTTATTCTTAGCAACTAACTACCATGTTTGGACTTTCGTTATTTTCATAACTTTTAGGGTCACGGAATAAGACGCATTTCAATCCTAAAATGCCCCAAAAAGGATAAATTCATCGTC
>BQNB010001186.1:113686-142210 GCA_026074375.1 Tanacetum coccineum
AGTCCACCACTCAGAGGTTTACATCTGAGTCCACCACTCAGAGGTTCTCTAACACTTAGCCTAATTTCTGTTTAAATCCAGGCAAGGATCATTGGTCTCTGAATCGGCCCAACAGAGTTCTTTACATCCAATGTGAAATTTGAACTTAGGATTATGTTGTATATTTTTTGCCATAAGCAAAGTGAAAACTTTCATTACCAAGGTAAACAAACAAGGGTACCACTTGGAAAGTATCCATTTTTCTCACCATTTAAACAAATGGAGAATTTAGCAGTAGAAACACATACCATGATCCATTTTACCATTTTCTCATGGAAATCTTTTGCAATGTCAATCTTTATACAACATCTGCTAGGCCCACTTTTCCTATCATACCCCTTCAACAACTCTTGAGTAATGAGGATATTATCTTGGATTACTCTCCCTTGAATGAAAGCACTTTGATTCAAGTTAACCAGCTTATGAAGGCATTCTTTCAGTTAAGATTTTGCTTATGCACTTGTAAATCACATTGAAACATGCAATTGGTCTGTAGTCTCAAACCTTATTAGGAGTGCTTATTTTGGGAATAAGGGATATGATGGTAGCATTCATCTCAGCAAGAAGCTTTTCAGTGGTGAAAAATTCCTTAATAGCGATACAAACATCATTACCTACAATCTTCCAGGCTTTTTTAAAGAAAGTAGAAGTATAACCATTAGGGCCTGGAGCTTTATTATGTCCAATGTCAAATATAGCATTTTTGATCTCATGAGTAATCTCCTTAATCATTTCCATAGCTTCTTCATTATTCAGCTTTGTGTCAAACACTCCTTCAAAATTTATGAAGTTATTTGTCACATGGCCAGCTCCAAGAAACTTCTTGAAATGATTTACAAGTTGATCCTCCATCAACTTACCTTCTAACCTATTACCATCATCATCACAAATGGTGACAATTTTATTACTTATCTTCTACTTTTAATGACTTTGTGGAAGAATTAATTGTTTCTGTCCCCTTTGCAGATCCATTCGACTTTTGCTTTTTGAAATAAGAAGCTCTTGGTTTAGTTGATGGTTGTATAGATTCAATAATCACTAAAGCTCTTGATAATCTGCTTCTACTTGGTGAACCAATCAATGGCAATGTTCTCGAGTTAAATGCTATGACGCATTACCTTGCTCTAAGTTGGAAGTTAAAGGATTTAAGTTTGACCACACTTCATCTTTAGTTTTATGAGCCTATAATTCAAGGGATGATTCAATGTAACATGGGTTTAAATTACATTGCATCAAATCTATATCAGTATGCCAAAAGACGGGTGTTCTTTGAGCCAAAACAAATTGATGAAGACACATCTTCTTATGAAGGTGTTACTTTACAATCAAGAAAAGTTATCATTGAAGCAATTAAAAAACTCTTTCCCCGTGATCAAGGCATTCTTCCTTGCACACCTCTTACAAAAATGCTTAAATACGCAAGACTTCTAGAAGCTGATGTCAGCTGTAGAGAAGGGTTTGGAAGGAGAATTGGGAAACAGTTATATTTGGCTAATGTTAATGACTTGATAATTCTAACTCAATGCAGTTCTAACTTGATTGCGTAAAGTTTTATACACGTAAAATAATATAATAGATATGAAAATTACCAAACTACCCTTGAGGACCACTCCAGGCTACTCATTGTGGTTGAACTTGTTGAGGGTTTCTTTGCTGGGGTGGTGAATGACATTGATTTGAAACAAGACTCGTTTATATCATTTGCTGAAATGTCGATTGTTGCATCAGGAGGAACAAAAAGAAGCTCAGATGGGACATATCAAGCCATTGTGACTTATGTTAATAAACACGAAAATTTTACAAATTCTAAACGAGAAGATATTTGTGAGCTCTTAAATTATGCTAAAATGTCGCCAGAAAAGTCAAAGCTAAAGTCAAGAGAAGTCAATGAGGGGAATAAATTGTTGGTGAATTTGGAGAGACTGAGTTTTAAAGTAAGTGATTTGGAGAAAGAATTGCTTCTGATAAGGAAGGAGATTGAAAGAGCTTATAGCAGTTGCAAGAAGACGAAGATGGAAAAGGAGCAACTGACTGTTTTGGCAGGAAATGATAACGAATATCAGGAGAATATCAGGCTTCAACAACTGCAGCTTGTATGTCAAGAAGAATATTCAATAGCAGATGAAGATGAGGATTTTGGGTTTGTCTTAGTTTAGTAGCTGATTGTTCTCGTGATTTTTTATGTTGCGTAATGAGTGTTGACCGTTTGATTCCATTAGTTTTGTTTCCTAGGTAATTTATTCAGATACCACGAAAATAGAGCGTCTGCACATGAACATATGCATAGCAAAGTACTTTTTTTACAAAATTTTATGAGATTTTTTAAGAACAAGACTTCTACTCACAATTCAATGTTACTCAAGTGTTATAAAGTGTTGGGTTTTTAGAACTAACAACCATTATATCACGAGTACACAGCGGAAAGATAACACGTATAGAACTTATAATTAACAAGATTGAAGTGTATACCTTTTTGCATGAAACGATACACCGCTTTAATAGGTAACCATTAGCACCGTCTTGAATATACGCGTATGTATAACACCACGCGTAACCACGAGGATCAAAGTATAATCCCTTGATGTATGTAAAGTTATATATACGTAATAATACCAAAGTATAGAAAATTCCAAAACTACCTTTGAGGACAAAGGTAGTAGGAAAAATCTTACAAAAATACTACACGTTTAACCGGTAAGTGATTACCGGGTCGTTTTCCCAAAGACTTATGAAATTGAAACCTCGTTTGTTATTTGGACAATGACTTGAATTGGTTCGAAAATGATTGTTTTCTAAAATCCTAATAGAGATCAAATAAAAGCACAATTAAAGCTAACTACGAAAAATGTTAACGGGATTAAGAAAACGCGACAAAATAAAGCATTGCACTACAATTAAAACCCTAAATGCTTTTTAAACTTTTTATAATCCTAAAATGGCTATTTTTAAAAAGAAAAAGCTAAGGAAATTCTAAATCGAGAGTAATTTAAGCTAAAAACGAAGAAAACGAGAACGGATATGAAAACCCGTTCTTTAAAAAGTGAACTTTCAAAATATTACACTAAGAAAGTAAATTCAACTTTCTATGATAGAATTGATAAATAGAAAATTTTATAAAAAAGAAAAATTATTTTTTTTATTATTTTTCTATTTTTTATGATTTTTTAAAGAAAAAAAAAAATAAATTTGTAAACTAAAGTAATTCACGAAAAATATTAAACTTTGAATAAAAATTCTAGAAATTTTCAAAAATCACTGTAGTTATAAGATAGCATGAAAAAATAAGTCCTACGGAATAAGATTAAAAAGATTATAAACTCAGGAAAAAGAAATAAAGCACTCGAAGTGATTATTTTTCCCCCCTTAAGAGCTCAAAAAGGTGTTTAAAACAATAAACAATGCCACCTTGAGACGTAAAAGTCAAGGCGCATGTTAGTGGTGTGTATGTTGAGTGTTATGGAAGGGTATGGGGAATTGAGGTTTGTGAGTTCGATTAAGCTAAAAACGAAGAAAACGAGAACAGATATGAAAATCCGTTCTTTAAAAAGTGAACTTTCAAAATATTAACCCTACGAAAGTAAATTTCAAACCTAAGCCTAGAATATGATAAAGGAAAATTTTATAAAAAAAATTATTTTTTTGATTATTTTTCTATTTTTAATGATTTTTTAAAGTTTTTAACTAAATTAATTCACAAAAAATATTAAACTTTGACTAAAAATTCTAAGAAAATTCTCAAAATTCACTGAAGTTATAAAGATTGTATGAAAAATAAGTCCTACCAATAAGCTAAAAAGATTAAGCCAGGAAAAAGAAAATAAGCACTCGAAGTGCTTATTTTATAAAGAGCTCAAAAAGGTGTTAAAACATGAAACAATGCACCTTATGACTTTGAGACTTATATTTCTAGAAAGTTTGACCTATAAGCTACCTTAAACAGCATTTGAAAAGCATTTTGAAAATCAATTAAGCTAAGAAAAAACTATTGGAAAAAACTGATGCAGACAGAATGACATTATTTTTTTAGTTTTTTTTTAAAACTTAATGAAAATGAACAAGTGCTGAATTGCAGACTAAAAACAGATGACTAATTAAGCTATTAAGAACAAACTAAGCACTGATCTATTAAATTTGGTCTAAAAGCTACTTGTATACAAAAAATTAAAGGCTAATTCCTATTTTAACTAACTGAATTTTCATCTTAAGAATGGCAGTTTGGCCTTTTTAGACTTCTGATGCATTTGATACTTGTATGACCAAAACTTTAAACTATTTAATGTAAGATATAGATCTATGTTCCTACACTCTTTAAACTCTAGACAGAACGCAAACTGATTAACTATACCACTTAGAACAAGTTTAATCTTAGAATGCTAATGAAACTTAATAATGCTAACAGATTTAAACTAGAAACTCTCAATCCTACAGAAAACTAGATTTAACCTATCAAATCTTTAAATCATGCTCTTATAAGCCTCAAAATGAAATTTCAGTTTAAACTTAAAGGACCAAGTGGTGTCTAGCAGTACTAACTCAAGTTAGTACTGCTTGACCCAAACCCCTTTAAGTTGCTGAAACCTATATTTTAGCTTATCATTTTTAGATTTAAAGCTAGAAAATGAGATACCAGATAGTGGATAGCTAAAAACAGACTTAATAAGCAGATTTCAACAACAAAATAAGCTATAACTATAACTAACAGATTATGCTACTATTTTTGGCTTTTTTTAACTTTTTATATCAAAATCAAACAAACTAAGAATTAAACTAACAATTTAAACTAAATAAGCATCTAACAACATTTTTAAGCAGTATTAAGCAAATAAGCACACAATAAGCTACACTAAACAGCAAATAAGCAAGTAATAAGCAGAATTAAGCTACTATGCATATTATAACTAAGATTTAAAGTGACAATAAAGTAAATAGAAAAATGTAAAGAGAAGTGTACCTCCACCTCAGCTAAACAGAGGTGAGTGCTCACAATAGAGCTTAATAAAGCAGCTTAAGCTTAATTCCAAATCCTAGTCTAATCCTAACACTTAACCATCAAGTACTATTACCTACTTGAAAACTCAGAGCAGCCATCTAATTCCATTGAGTTTTCAAGTATTGAGAGCTTTTATGTAGTTTATGAACAATTTGAGCTTATGAAACAGTATTAAAAGCTTTTTCAAACCAATTGCATAAAAGTAAATTTATGAAAAGACAATTGCACATTAAGTAAACTTAAAGTTTTATTAATGATAAAGCTGAATACAAGATTGAAAAAGGAAATTACATTGATTAAAAACAGAATTTAAAAGCAATACAATAAGCATAAGCTAAAAACTATTCTAAAGCTACTATTTAAAACTACTCCTAGATGCTCTTTGTGAGTGAGGAGTGAGCTCTATTTACAGGAGATACGGGAAGCTTCCAGGTCTTCAACACGCTCCAAATGATCACAGCCTTTAATTCCTCTAATCATTGGATCAAGCTTTGTGGCCGTTGGATGAGAATATAGCACACGGATTGCCACGCTGGCAATCCAATCATTGGGAGCTCCTGTGCTTCTTTTGCATTGATTTTAGTGTAATTTTTTTCATCTTTGTGTGTTTCCTTTGAGCCCGCGTGTTATTCCTTGTCAGAAGTGGCCAATCATAGCTTAGAGATGACGTTTTTCTTGCTGAGATGTCACTTAGTACTAAGCATCTTTGACGTGTAACGTTGAATTGGGTTAATTTCATTTAAATTAAGTTAATTACAAGGATGGTGAATTAGAGAAGACGGGTAAACAGTAAAACTGTTTTTCCCGCCCCCCTAATTCCTTTTTGTTTTGGTGTTTTTGACCAGGCGTAAAGAGGAGGGTTTTTTTGACACTGGGCTATAGATTTTTTTTATAAAAAAGGTTTGGGCCGGTGTTTATTTTGGGCTCGGCTAAGGGTTTAAAGGGAAAAAAAGGTTTATATAGTTAACACTTAACGACCGTTAGTATTTAAGTGTTAAAGGACTAACGATGTTATTGTTTTTGGACTTTTAGTGCAAAATGATTTAACATTAAGGGCTCTTTTTGGTATGTTTCAAGAATATTTCTTTTTGTGGTTGATCCAAGGTTGGACCCTTGTTGACTATAGTTACCATAATTTCTAAAAACTTCCGATCTGTGTACACTATGTGTTCTCAAGTGCGTGTTTGTGTTTGTCTGGTTTTGACCGTTTTCTTGTGATTTTTGCAATATCCGTACCTACACATCACAAATGACAAAACAAGCATAATTTGCACAATTTGATCATTATAGGGCCATTTTTGATATAAAAAGGATATGTGATTTCTCACATATCAAAATTCCCCAAACTAAGTGATTGTCGTGTCCTCACGCAATATTATATGCTCTAAAACTAAATACCTAAAAACCTCCTCAAACTAATCCTATGAAAAGTAGCAAAGTCTTTTGTGGGGAGAGTTAAGAAATCACAAGCTTTAAAACACCCCATTTTCCATTTTTCAAAACTTTTCTTTTATTATTATTTTTATTTTTTTATATATATATATTTTTTTATAATTTTCCTAATTTACAACTTACAACTTATTTATGTGTGACATAATGTATTGCTTTCATTATTCATTGATAACTTTTAGGATCACGGAGCAAAAAGCACAAAAAGTGTCCAAATGGATAAATTCATCGTCCCTGAATTTTACCTCTCCAAGCCAAGCTTAAAAACAAGATCATTGCAAAATACAAGTTATGATGCTAACACTACTCATAAAAGCTAATTGTGTATTTACTTTTCCTCCCTTATTCCTAATTTCCTCTAAGGATTTTATTATTATTATTGTTGGTGACAATTAAATTATGCCTTTATTAATATAAAGTAAACCCGGTTTAGACCACAAATAGTTTGAAATCCTTTCCTAAAGAGACAATGTGGTGAAAATAAGGTCCACATTAAGGTTCTATTTTTGCATGATTTAGGGGTTATCCTTTTTATTTCATCCGAAACAACTCAACTACGAGTCCAGAGACGGAGGCTTTATTTAGATAACCCCGGAGTCGAAATTTGGCTTTATTATTATTATTATTATTGCAACATTATTAAACCTCGGTCATTTAGAAGGCTGTAACATCGGTTGTGAGCCGGCAAGATGCAGCAAACATATTTCGACCGCGGTAATTTCCTCAACCTTTTAGAAGGCTGCAACATCGGTTGTGAGCTGGCAAGATGCATCAAACTTTTATCAGTCTTGGATTATTATTACTATGTGCCTTATTTAGAAGACTACCACATCGGTTGTGATCCGGCAAGAGATAGTAAACGTTTATCAGCCCACAATTATTATTATTATTACCTCCACCCTTTAAACGACTATCACATTGGTATGCGATCCGGCCATGATCCAAAAGTCTTATTTCGGCTTCGGTTTATTACATAATTATTATTATTATAGCTAAATTTCAAGTCATGTGGTCTTTTAACAACTGCCACATCGTTATGTGAGCCGACCATGGTCCAGGAGTCTATTTCTCCACAACACTGACAAAACCTCGATGTGTACCTTACTTTCACTAGAAGGAAACTCTATGAAGTGATCTAAACTAAGAATCGCAAAAACCAAAGAAACTTTATTTATTTAACAATTATATAACGTTTATTAAGCTGATGGGAGCAAAAGCCACAATTAACACTTATGAGCCTTAAAGAAATCCAACTATTCTATGTTTAGCATCAAAACTTATACTCCACTCTATCATCTCTTGTTCTTCACAATTTAAAATTTCTAATAAAGAAACTTGTGAATACTTAGCCTAGCGAATTAAGATTGGCACTTTAACAAGTCACATAGACTGACAACAATCTTAACTCTAATAAATTAAACTTCGCATATTTAAAATCAATTATGGGAACTTGCAAAGTCTTGACTTTTTCAAGCTAGACTTGCGTTTTATAGCTCCTTGTATAAAAGATTAGCAAAATCAATCTATATATAGTTAAGGAGAAAGCTAAGATATAAAACTAGTCGGGTCAAAATTTACTTTTTGTTCTCACCAACGGAAAGCCTGCATTCGTGTCAACTATTTTTTAATATGAACAATAAACTAGATATTAATACTTAAAAATTTAAAATTTTTGTGAGAAAACGGGGTACGTGAGAACAACGGGCAAAGGTAGGTCAGATCATATCGAAGATATACTACCCCATACTAAAATTAAACATTGTCCTCAATGTTTCCTAGCCTAAGGCTTATAACCCCACACTAGAACTCAAAAAGTCGAATGCATAATCCAAGCATGGAGAAAGTATCACAAAAATCTTAAGCCGTTTATCAAGTATGCTAAAAGATAAATGTTAGTCGATAATAATCTAGGATATCGGATTTCCCTAAACTAATTGCAAGCAAAGGCTAGGAAGCTCGAGTGGACCAAGACAAAACACCGAACACGAGAGTCTTTAAAAATTTTGGGTCAATCCTACAAAAAATCACAAGCACAAACAACAAGAATCGGAAAAGTACAAGCCTCCTCACATCACAATAGAAATAAGAAAGAAGATAGAAGGATAAGCATGGGGTGCCTCCCACGAAGCGCTTTGTTTTTGGTAACCGAGTCACATAGCTTGACTCGATCCCCGAATTCATTCGTCCTTGGGGAAAGCAAATGGAAGAGAAAATCTCAATCGGGCTTTTATTAATGTTTGGATAAACATTAAAGCACATGAAAGTTCTGTCCCGATGAGATGCCACCGGCTCTAAGTGGAGATGCCGGGGTCAAAATGGTGTCTTCATTCCTGGTGGATAAAAGTAAAGGAGAAACCGCAGGGTAGGTGAGAAATGGGAGAAAAGTACGAATGAAAAATGTGAAGGAATCGTCAACTTCAACATTAATCTCACCTCCCCCTGGGTCAAAACATTTATCTTCATTAAGCTCATTAAAATTGTTTATCACGGGCACATCAGGCTTAATGTTGACGGTAAAACGCTCATATTCGGGAACAGAAATATCATCGTTAAGCAAGTTGTCAAGAAAAACAATTTCCTCGTCTAAGTCAAAATCGCTCTCAATACCTGGTGGTATCAAATCATCCTGCGACTGAGAAGATGAATTTCCGCATAGCAACCACATTCGACTAATATATTCCTGGTGCTCTCTAGCAATGCTTGAAGGATTTGTGATGATTTCACCGGCGAACTTATGGTGGAGAGGATCATTCTTGGGAGAAAAAGTTATCAAAGTATCATGGTCGGATTCATTTTTAAAGTGTTGTGGCTCATGATCGAAAAACACTTCGGGAGAGAGATTATGAGTGGTATCATCACTAAGCAAACTCTCAAGATAAAATACATCTCCTTCTGAGTCATAATAACCTTCCTTAATATTAGTAGAAACTTCGATAGCTAGGAAAGCATCGATCTCATCATTATCGCCTCCTGGGTCGAAACACTCATCTTTATCGAAAAAAGTGTGTTAAGTGAAACTGGTTCATCAAAATTAGAAACATTGGAGTCCTTGCTCTCGACATCTTCTAACATCTCGTTAAAAAGAGGATTAATGTTACTAGAGTTGTGATTGTCATCAAATTCAAAAAGAGGGTTTGAATAAACTTGAAAATTTTCTTCTTGAACATCCTGCTTAAGAAATGATTTATCATCTCTAGAAGTTAAGTAGTCCTTAGAACCGAAGAGAGGATTCGAGAAAATCATGTTATTATCGCAAAAAGTCAAATCACATCCTTTGTCGAAGGTATCCTTGGACTCTCTTGGGATTGGGACAATTTCCTCAACACGAAAAGTGCTAAGGTGCTCGTCCCCCATTATGAGAGAGTCCTTGGGTAAGGCGGATGTGATTGCAAAAACCGAAGATATTTGAGGCATTTTACTCGAATGAAAAATACTCTCCTTGTGCATAACTTTAAAATTCTTCAAACAAGGTGTAATATGAATTTGACGTTTAACAGTCGGCTCTGCGAAATTCTTCACATCCTGCTTTTCCTTTTTATCGTCGTCATCTTCCGGTGGAGGTAAGCAAACTAGAGCAGGTTCGTCGGTAAATCTTTCAAAACTATCCTCGCATGTGTCATTAATTATTTTAATTGACTTGTTTACATGCTTTTGAGGATGTTTTGAAATGTCATCGACATGAAAAATTATTTGTTCATTTCCGTCCCTTAAAATAAGTTCTCCTTCAAACACATCAATTAAAGCACGACTGGTCCTTAAAAAGGATCTCCCAAGTATGAGAGGAACTCGAGGACCGGCTTCAAAATCTACAACAACAAAGTTGGTAGGAAAGTGAAATTTCCCAATTTTAATAAAAACGTCTTCGGCGAGTCCTTTAGGATGAGTTATGGATCGATCTGCTAATTCTAAAGTCATCCGAGTGGGGGTAAGTTTGGGTAGGGAAAGCTTTTTCCAAATGGAAAGGGGCATAAGATTTATTCTCGTGCCAAGATCGGCCAAGGTGTGACATACATCCATTCCTGGAAAATTACATGGAATAAGAAACTTTCTGGGATCTCCAAGCTTTTCGGGAAGCTTTTTGAGGAGCATCGCCGAGCAATTCTCGTTCAACGGTATCTTAGCTAATTCAAGCAACTTTTCCTTATTCGTGAGCAAACTCTTAATCGTAGGAGCAAATCTTGGCATCAAAAGTAAAGCATCCGCGAAACTAATGTCGTAGCGCAAATCTTGAAAGATTTGGAAGATCTTCTCCATTTGATTCGAAGCTTTGTCACGGGACTTTTGATCATTACGTCGTGAAGGATATGGAATTATCGGTTTTGGGTTAGGTATCGGAGCACTAACGGGATCAACAACGGGCTCAGAATTTGGTACATGCGGTTGAACTTGGACAACCGGAGGTTGGATGTCTTTGGTGCTTCCGTTATTAGTAGGAGGCACCGTGTCCTTTGTCACATCGGTTTCACGTTCCACTGCTTTAGGAAGAGAATAAGAAGTAGTAGGAATTATGGGTCCTTGATAAGCAACACCGCTTCGGGTGGTAATACCCTTCAAATCTACCTTCGGGTTAGCAATGGTATTACTAGGGTTGGTCTTGGCTCTTTTATACTGGTCCAAAAGACTTGGGACGAGTTTGTTGTGAGAGTAGGAATGCTGGCACTTAATCCTAGCCCTCCATTTGGTCTTTCTTCCTTCATCTTCACCCATCATGGGTTTTCGGGTGAGTGTTTAGGTGCAGGGAAAGGGGTTATAAGGGCAGGGTAAGGTGGGAAGAGGTGAGGGGTGAGCTGGAAAGGTGGTTTTGGCCAAAAACCGTGGGAAATTGGGGTGGTATGGTTTTGGCGGGAGTGGGTTATGGCAGGGGTGGGTTGCAGGGTTTAAAAGGAAAGAATGGGGAAGAGGCAAGAATGCCCCCCCATCTTTCCTTCTCTTTTCATTTTGTTTTGGCCGATTTTTAGTTATAACATAGTTTGGAAAGTGTCACTTTTGGTCCCTCCGTTTTATGAAAAGAAAACAAAGAAGGTTTAGGGGAATTGCAAAACTGTCCTCTATTTATATACTAAAAGAAAAACTGCCATTTGGCAGTTTTAGTCCTTCTTTGTTTTACCACTTTTCTTTTATAAAATAACTTTCAAAATTGGCAATTTAAGCCCCTAAAATTTATTTTTTTCAATTTTAATTATAAAACAAAGTTTTTAAAATTTACATTTTTGGTCCTTGAGTTTTATAAAAAAAGATGTTTTGGGCTATTGGCTGTATATGGGCTTTTTGGTACTTGTAATGGCTTTTGGGCTGGTATTGGGCTTTTTTTTCAACCCAATAAGGTTATGGAGTGGGTTTGTGTGTACAATGGCTTGAGATTGGCGTAACTGGCTAGGATAGGGCACTCAAAGTCTTCACAGTCTTTGTCAATTTCACACAAATGGGCTTAGTAAAATGATTGAGGCACCATTTTTTTGGCATTTTTGGACTTTTGGCCTTGCTTTTGCACAGTCTTTTCCATTCCATGCTCAGTTTTGTCATTTTGGCTTGGTTTTCTGTCTTTTTGATGATATCCACTTCCTGCACAATACAAATGCAAAACAAACATATATTTGGCAGTTTTTGTCTGTTTTTGGTCATTTAAGCTCGTTTTTAGAGGTAAAAGATATGTGTAATTAAGCACCTTATCAATCCCCAAACTAAGGTATTTGTGTGTCCCTCACAAAGGTTTATGAAGTAAACCCGTAGGCCCCGTTTGTTACCATTTTCTGATTACACTAACACAACTAAAATTTTTTGGAGATTTTCCCATTTTTTAAAACAATTTGGCTTTCTTATTTATCATACTTGGGATCATAGAATGAAGCGCACCGTTAGAGTGATCTACGGATGTCCTGACGGATAATTTTCATCGTCCTCAGATTTTTTCACAAAGATCCAAGCTAAGCAAATAAACAAGTATCATTTGTCGATATAAAGTTTAAATGTTAAGCCCTCATACTTTATACTTGTGGAATTTTCCACATCCCAACATTGATATACGAGTGGATCGTGTACTCATTTAGATTTAACCATAGAACCAACTTATTTTCATAGTCATAATTCAAAATGAATCATGACTCCCAAGCAACAACTATTAAGACTTCGACTTGATTCGAGATTTACACTAGAACTTTTTTTGCAACATTTTCATATCATAATCATAAGTTCTAAAGCTTAGGAATGCTTGCTTAGTTTGAACCCCTACCTCGTGGTTAAAAAAAAATGTTTGTGTGGGGGGAGGCTAGGTAGGATGTGGGACGGAGCAGGAAATCACAACCAACGACCGGTGTTCTTATTTGAAAACCCTCCCCCCTTGCTAGCGAGATGGAAATCACATCAACAACTTATTCCAAATATGGCGAAGATTGTTGTCTTAGTTTGAACCCGTCACCTAGATACCTTTCTCCAAGTGAGATATCACGACACACCAAATCCCTAGAATGCAAAAGACGTCTTAGTTTGAACCCCCACCTCGTTGCTAGCGGAGTGGGATATCACGACACATCTTTTACTTGCTCCATAATATCAACTGCATGCTTCATTGGCAAAATTTCCATATTCATGCATTTTTGCATTCACATTTCATTCATGCTTCTTTGGCATTTATCTTTTAAATCACTACAAAATCTCGTTTTTGAAAACTCAAGTTACAAATTTGAAGCTTTTTCTGAAGACATCAGTGACTTAGTTGAAATTAAATTGATTACGTTATGATTAGTTGGATTAGAATTTAACGGGAGAGAAAACCACAGAGTAACTTGTATAAGTTTATTAGAAGAATCATTCTTAGCACCTAAACTTATAATTAACTCAATCATTTCATCGTTCTTCACATTTTTAAAATTCAAAGCTATATAATTCGTGAAACTTGGCTAAAGGAACTACTAGGGCTCAACACGCCCGATCAATGGTCAAAAATATATACTTACAACTCTACCCAAAATAAAATGCAAAACTGTGACAAAACACTATTTATATTTTTGAAAATTTTTAATTTTTTCATTTTTTTGGTATTTTGGTGGTAAAAACGGGTTTACGTGGTAACAATGCTGCAGGCAACAATCAAATCGAAGATACCCCCCCAAACTAGAACTAAACATCGTCCTCGATGTTTTGAAGGGTACTACATTAATCTAAGGGGCCTTATTTTTATTATGAGGATATGCCAAAAGAAAAAACGTAGTCCGATAAGATTTAGGATATCGGATTCCCAAAATTGAAGCTGAGGATGATGAAACTCTTGATGAAAGAGCAACCAAACTGAGAGTCTTACACAATTCCGTGGCAATCACTGACAGTAAACAATAACAACAACATGGAAACACGGGTAATGGAAAAGACAAGCTATCTTACAACAACAACACTTATTACAACTACGGATAAGCATGGGGTGCCTCCCACGAAGCGCTTGTTTAGGGTCGCGATGCTTGACCCATCACAAGGATTTATTGATCCTTGGGGAAAGTTTATGGAGATCTGGAACTACCAAGTGTTGGTTACGTCCCCCCTCTCAAAGTAGTGCTTGACGCGATGACCATAGGTCACTTATGAAATTTCGCCACCGTTGGCTTGAGAAAAGCATCAACAGTGCCGTATGGAAATACTTTAGTGATGGAGAAAGTGGCCATTCCAACGGGATTTTAGTTGCCCGAGAAAATCTTTAATCTTGAATTAAAGTAGTAGGACTCGATGTCACCTGATGTTGAAAACACGGTTTTTGGATCTTAGAGTCATGGAGCCTCTTAGTTTTGGCCTTATAGATAAAGCGTATCTCATATGCATGATCACGAAGTATCATTTAGTTCATTGAGTTGAACTTTCCCGTGATCACCGTAATACAGGATCGAAGTTTGCTTGCTTTAAGGCCCAGTAGGCATTGTGCTCAAGCTCGATCGGAAGAAGGCATGCCTTTCCATACACAATCTTGTAAGGAGTACACCGATGGGTGATTTGTAAGACTGTGCGTAAGCCCATAGTGCAATCATCATAGTTTGTCCAAAGACCAGGAGGTCACGGTTTTCACCTATGACCTTTCAAGGATTCATTTCAAGCCACGATTTGATACTTCCACTTGCCCCACATTGTATGTGGGTGATAAAGCGGTGGGAGAGGACGGTGAGTAACACCATATTTCTGCATGACCTTTGCAAACTGGTATATAACAAAAATGGTTCCGCGATCACTTATGATTGCACGGGGGAGAACCAAATCATGCGAAGAGAGATTTTCATACAATTTGCAAACCAACTCGGGCATCATTGGTGGGGGGATCGCTTTTAGCTTCAACCCATTTTGACAAATAGTCCGACTGCCAACGAGAATATACATGTTCCCTCGTGAAGACGGGAAACGGGCCCATAAAGTCGATGCCCCACATGTCAAAGAAAAAGAATTTCACAACTTGAATGAGTTTTTGAGGCATCTCATCACGTTGTGAAGGTTTTTCTTGCGTTGGCGACGAGTCACAGTTCTTCGACAAATCGTTGTGCATCTTTTATAGATGTTGGCCACGAAGAAACCGAGAGCAAAGATCTTTTTGCGAGAGGTTTTCACCATGATTCCCCCGGTGGTCCATATGAGGCAAGCGAGAGCGGAATCTCAAAGCTTCATCATTGCCATGCCACATCGCCTGATCACTTGAACGCACAACTTTAAACAATAAGGGTCAAAACCCAAAAAAAATGTTCTACGTCCTTGAAGAACTTATTTTTCTGTTGGTGTTGACATGCCCTTCACAACGAAGATACCGCGTCGTGGAAATAATTTGCAAAAGTCGGCAAACCACGGGGTTTCTAGAGCTCCACAAAAGGTGCACCATAATTAACGTCTCAAGAAGAAAACTTTCATTTATCTCTTTAGGATCATTGACGTTTCATACGGGTTTCCAATCTAGGACAGATGAATCAGCTGCGAGGCAATTCTCCGCTCCTTAGTACAATAAACTTTGAAGTCAAATTCTTGGAGAGGAGAACCCATCGGAGGCCAATCTCCGCCTTGGCATCCCTTTTTTGCACAGAGATACTTAAGAGGCGGCAGGTCGTATCACTAGCTTTTGTTCATGATATGTAAGACCTGAATTTCTCGAAAGCATAAACTATGGCAAGGTAACTCTTTTCATTCGTAGATGTATTACGTTTGTGCTTCAATCAAGGTCATACAATGCATAGTGGGATAGGCCAAAATTTATCTCGTAGACGTTTCCGCTAAAACTGCACATATGGCGAAATCCGCTTGCATCGCACATAAGTTCAAAGGAAGTCCCAGTTTGGAGCAATCAGATTGGAGCTTCCGTAAGTTCTATATCTTTCAATGGTTTGAGTGGAAAGCACGAATGCAGTCATCGGAAAAGATTAATGGAGTATTCTTCTCAGGAGATGGGTCATATGGTCTGGATATTTTATGAGAAATCTGATGAACCGCCGGTCAAAACCGGCACTGAAACGTGAAAACTCCTAAGTCCTTTGACGGTGTGTGGGATGAGGTAAAGTTGCAATGAAATCGATTTGGCTTTGTCATAACTCACAATCCCTATTTCTAGAAATCTTATGGCCGAGGACAATGCCCTCAATTTGACCATAAAATTGGCTCTTCTCCCAGTTAAGACTTAAGTTGGTGTCTCACACCATTTGAAGCCAGTGTCTAAAAACGGAGAGGCAGTTTTGAAAAAGAATTCCCAAAACCGAGAAGTCCGTCCAAAAGACTCTCCATCGTCTTCATTCAACCATGTCATAGAAAGAATTGCTAACATACATCGTGAAACGTGCCTGAGCATTTGCATAAGCCGAAAGGCAATGGCTACGGTAGGCCAAACGTTCCGTATGGCAAGTAAAAGTAAGTCTTTTCCGTTGATCACGTTGGGTCTCTTGGATTTGTAAATAACCGGAGAAACCATGCGAGGAAAACATAGTATTTCATTCCCCCGCTAATCTCTCAAGCATTTGGTCCATGCACGTAGAGGGAAGTTGTCTTTGCGGTGGCGTTCCATTAACTTACTTACGATAGTCAATGCATACCCGCCATACCGGATAACAAACGATTTGGAACCAACACATTTTCTCTCTTCACTACCACAGACATTCCTCCCTTCTTTGGTTCATCAAGTGTATCACGGGCTAACCCAGGTACTGTCGGAGATAGGGTAAATCAATCCAGCTTCGAGAAGTATTTTCAAACCTCCTGTTTTAATAACATCGTGGATTTTTGGAATTACTCTTCTTTGATGATGGACCGCTGGTGCATAGTCCTTCTTCCATAAGAATTCTAGTGGTACAAAATTCCGGGTTGAATACCCTGAAAGTCAGAAAGTTTCCAAGCGAGAGCTCGCTTTGAGGGACTTTAGCACTTTTTTAACGAGAGCGGAATTTTTCCTCAACATCCACTCTATAGCAATAATGATCGGGCAACATGTTGTCGCCCCCAAAAATGCATACTCAGATGGCGAGCAAATTCCTTGAGTTTCAACCTCAGTAGTTCACAATGAAGAATTGGCTGTATTTATGTTTTCACAGACCTTAAGCTCATTTCGAACTTCTGGGAGATAAGTTGAGATTTGTTCCTTGACGTGTGAGGGGGAAGTGGTGGATCACTATTCAATGATGGCTTACTAGAATAAGAAAGTCCCCCTCAGGAACATAGTAGAATGGAATAATGCTGGACAAATCCGATCATCTGCTAGATCCAAGGAAAGAGTCTGCTTCTTCGAGAAGCAAGAAATCACAAACCCCAAATGGAGTTTTAGGGTAGGAGAAGAAGTACAACAATTTGGATCATAATACGGAGTGGAATTTCTTCCACTTGCGATATATCATTAAAACCAAGAACCTTGAAGTATTCATCACACTCCATACAGACTCACATTTTGTTTGCCGACAGTGAGTGTAATTGGCCGAGTATCATGAAGTCTGATCCAAATTTGTAAGTGATGGCTTCACTTCCTATTTCAAATCAATTCACCTTGGTGCACATCAATCAAAGGCACGACCTGTTTTTAGAACACCTCCGAAATTAAATGGACTCGTGTGATCTGGTCCTCAAAAACTACAACCAAAAGAACAAGATCGTCTGGAAATGAAATACACCAACAATAACGGAGAGTCATATGCAAATCTTCCCACTTGGTTTAGAAATTGATCGATCCCGCAAGTCGAGTGTCATTCAAGTTGGAGTCAGATCAGAGAAGTGAAAGCTTTTCCCCAGACTGAAAATGGCATTAGATTAATGCTAAGCACCGAGAATCGCTAATGCTAAGCATTCATCCAACCCTGGAAATTCACAATGAATCAGGAACTTGCCGGGGTCTCCAAGATTTCTTTCTAGGGCAACTTGTTTAAGATGAACCCGCCGAACAATGTTTCATTTGTGAGGGTTCATTGGAAGTTCGAGCCACTACAGTAAGTTTCTCTTATTCCAATTAAGGTTTCTTATAGTCGAAGGCGAATTTTGGTCATTAAAACAAGAGCCTCCGTAAAGCAACTCGAAAACTCATCTTCTTTGAAGATTTCATAGAATTTGTCGAGTTTGTTCAATAGCTGATTACGGCTCCTTTTCAGTATCAACGCCTCGAAGGATATGGAAAAGAGAAACTGAGGGTTTAGTGTTTGGCACGGGAGCAAACCACAGGAGCAACACTGGGCTCAAGAACTGGAGATTGTTGTTTGGTTCAGGACCTACCGGAGGTTGGACCGGTGTGCAGTACTTTGTTGAACAAGAAATTGCACTTGGTCCTTTGTCACCTCCGTGTTATTTTGCATCACTACTGAAGACGTAGGAATTGGAGGTCCTTGATATGCAACACCGCTTCGGGTAGTGATACCCTTTAAGTCTTCTCTAGGGTTAGTAACTGTGTTACCAGGGAGTGTCCCTGACCCTGAAGTAGAAGCGGTATTGGCAGTTACAAACCTTAGCCAACATATCAGTCACAGATTTTGCCATTTTTGATGTTCAATTTGTTTGTTCGATTTGCATGCTCTGACCCTGGGTTTTGGAGGTTAATTGCATGTTTCTCAATTATACATCATTAGCCCTTGACGTAGTTGTCAAAATCGTATTCTTAGGTGACACTAGTGTGTCTGAGGAACGGGGGCTTGATAAGCTGGAGACTGATTAACCTGGGGTCTATGAAGTTGATTCTGACTGAAATTGGACTGGTTAAAATTTCCACCTCTGTTTTGGTTGAAATTGCTCTCCCGGTTTTGGTTAAAGTTATTCCCCCGATTGAAATTGTTAGCATTATTAGCTTGAGAGTTCTGAACGGGTGGAAAACCTGGAGGTCTAAATATGATATTGTCAACCATTTGAGGTCGGAAATTGAGCTACGTTGGTTGTACTTATCTGCGCGCTTGTGACACATACTCAGAAATTTTGTCCCGATAAACGTTGCCATTAGATTGCAGTGACAGTTTTGGAGAGAATAGGCACCAACCGCAAGTAACACAACTTAGCTCAACTCATTTGACAGGTGCAGGAGCTCGGAGATGGAGCAAAGCGGTTCATCTGTCTAAGAGCATGCTCTGAAAATATCTTAAGTTCCTCAACATCAGATGAAACAGCTTAGGGTGGAATAGTTCGTACTTACTTTGGCAACATCTGCCTTAGCCGTGTTAGGACGAACTTAGGACTGCCTCGATGATTTTTTAAAACATTCGCGAGGTCTTTGTACACAAAGTTCCACCTGCTGCGGAGTGTCAATGAATCTTGAACATTAAATGTTCAATGCATTATAGAATGTATCAAGTTGATGCAATTTCTGAGAATCCATGGGAGAGGACATGCCCAAGTAGATCATATGAAACTATCCCAAGCCACGTAAAACAATTCATACGAACCTTTGCCTGAAATCTGGTGATCTCATTGCGAAGAGTTCGTCCGTTTAAAGGGAAGTAGAAGAACTAGTGTGATGAATTAGGATACAAGATGGCCCAAAGTTTGAAATGGGATCGAGGGGGTTCTTTTTCTAGCCATAATCGGGCTGCTCCTCGATAGATAATGGAAAAAGAAAAGCTAATCGTATTAAATGGAACGATTGGGACCCTCATTTGGAGGTGATCTGTTGAAGTAACGGATATGACATGTGGGTCTTCGTATGTCATGACCGAAGAACTGTTTGTTCTGGACAAGATTTGATTAACCCATGCTCAGCAACGTAAATTTTTTGCCACAATTTCCATGAATAAGGATTGCGTCCTCGTACCCCTCGGTTGTTGCTTGGATGCAATTGAGCGGATAGTTTCGAGTGTCTGCCATTGCTCTACAGTAGGAATCAACCTAAATTGGGTATTCTATACGTAAAGGTTCGATAACAACTGGCGTCCTATTCTGTAGGAGGAGGTCGCGAGCTCACTAGACTGAGATCGTAGTGCGTCATGCACAAAAATTGAAATAAATAAAGAAAAGAAATTACAACTAATTTTTTTGGTTTTTTGGATTTAAAATATATTCACTATCTATTTTTAAAAACGGACAAGAGATAGATAACTTAAGCCAAAATAATCAATCTTACTTCCACGGTAGCTCTCAAATGAAAAACGTACAGGTGAGCGGGAGGATAGGAATAGCGCGAAGCTTAGTTTCTCCTTTTTGGGTCGTATTTCCTAGGAACAACCCTCCTTAAACCAACTTTATAGTGTTGATAATCAGAAATGAGTGAGCCGAATATCGTAAGTGACAACAGAAGGCAAGTTTAAAATCTTTGTTTCGGATTGGGAACTCAGCAGTTCACCGGAACTTATTGTGATAATACCTCAGTAGAGAATATTATATTTTGGTATTTTTACCAATTAGTGATTTTTAATTTTTATGGACAATTTTTTTTTTTTTTTTTTTTTTTTTTTTTTTTTTTTTTTTTTTTTTTTTTTTTTTTTTTTTTTTTTTTTTGGGTTATTTTAATAAATATTTATAATGATATTACTAAAAAAAAGAAAAGAAAAACAATTTTTGTGTTTATATTTAATATGATATATTAATAATAAGATAAGTTCAGATCAAAGTTGGATAGAAATCGAGAAAATGCCATCCACCCCGGCAACGGCGCCAACAATTGGTTCCGCCAAATAGTATACATTTAAATATACTAGCAAATCAATGATAAAAAGATTCCGGAAGAGATTTTCCCTCCCGGAGTCGTATGCCCAACGAGGCGCAATTGAAATTTATCCTGGTTTGATGAGAAATTTGAATTGATGGAGAAACTGATATGATTAAAAGCTAAAATAAAATAAAACTTAATATAATCCACTTGAAAACAAGCAAAGGAAAAGGGGATCTTAAAAACTACGGGAAGCAAAATTAGGATAAAAGGAGGAAATCCTAAAATTAATCTAAATTAATACGAGGAACAAGAATAAGGTATCTGGGAAACCCTAAATACTAAAAATAAAGAAAATAATTGCTAAAGGTTACACTTTAAAAATCAAAATTAAATCCTAATTAACTTAATTTGAAAATAAGGAAAACAAGAACTATAACAGAGGTCCGTTTGAATGGCTAAAAGAAAAGAAACGGTAAAACTCACCCGGTAAAAACGGGTCTAAAACTGAAATTTTAAAAAAAATTTAAGCCTATACTGAAATTTTATATTTTTCCTAGACACAAAATGACAAAAGAAAATTTTATAAAAAAGAAAAATATTTTTTTATTAATTTTTGGATTTTTTATAAATTTTTAAAGATTAAAAACTAATTAAAACTAAGAAAATAGAAAAAGACAAAAAATAAAAGTTATAAAAATTCTGAAAAAATAAAATTAAATAAAGAAAAAGTTAACAATTCTAAAAATATAAAAATGCCCAAATTTTACTGATTTTATAAAAAGTAATTAAACTAATTAAATTTTAACCTAAATTAATTAATTAAATTAAATAAACTAACTAAAGCTAACTGTTGTTAAAACTAAAGGACTAACAGTGAAAAGCAACAAGGACAAACGGGGTAACAGGCTAACTAACCACAGGGACTAACACTGTTAACAAGAAAAGAGAAAGTTACACAATTGGTCCCTGAAGTGGACCCCGACTGCAAGGTGGGTCCAAAGTGCTTATTAGCAAAAAGCCAAGAAGCAAACTTGTTCAGGGGCTTAAGGGAGCATATTTCCTAAAAGCACATAAGCTGAAATCTCAAAGCATAAGCCCAAAATGTGAGCTTTTGGGCTGCCAAAAAGCTAAATAAGCTTTTTTAGCTTATTTTATCTTCTTTTTGGGGTTTAAGGGCACAATAAGCAATACAAATCTAAGGGGAAATAGGCTGCTAGGAAAAGGGAAATCCTAAAAAAATGCAATGTTTTCTAGAATAAGCCCTAAAATAAGCTGGGCAGAAAATAAGCTAAATCTAACAGTTTTAAAAGGAAAACAGAAAAAAGTGAACTTTAAGCACTAAATAAGCTATATAAATAAGCTATCTAAGGGATTTAAGCT
Organism: Tanacetum coccineum; assembly: GCA_026074375.1. Taxonomy (NCBI): domain Eukaryota; kingdom Viridiplantae; phylum Streptophyta; class Magnoliopsida; order Asterales; family Asteraceae; genus Tanacetum; species Tanacetum coccineum. The sequence continues at coordinate 135,595 of BQNB010001186.1, forward strand.
GCTAAACCTAAAATGCCTACCTATAAGCTATATTAAAAAGCACTAATGTCCTATGGCTTAATGGCAAATAAGCTAGAACAAGGGTGCTGAAAATTGGTTTCAGCACCAGGGGAGGTGCAAGGCAGTGGCTAGGGGCTTTTTGGGCTTATGAAAAATAAGCTCATAAGAGCTTTTTAGCCACAACCAACCAAAGACAGATGTAAAAGGGGTATAGTTCAGCTTATTTTCAAAATTTGAACTAATAAGGCACACTTAAACCTGCTGATATTTGAGCTTAAAATTAAGGGTTTTCAAAGAAAATTGCAAAGCCAGGTTTTGACTTATACTTGGTAATTTAAAGGGACAGCACAAGGGTGTTGGTAAATAGGCTAGAAACAACAACAACAAGCACACAAATGGTGTGCTTAAGCTGCATAAGCAGCTTGAGCCTTTAAGCTCATTTTTGCTTATCCAAATTTTGACAGAAACCAAAAGACACTTAAAAATTTATTTTAGAACTAAAAGTGGTAATCAAAGTGGCTTGTTTAACCCTACACACTCAGCCAAAGTTGGCTGAGTGGTTACAACCCATAACCAACCCATATTGACCCATTTTAACACTAAAACCAAACACAAACCCCCTTAAATTATAAAATTATTCATTTTTAACTGATTTTTAGGTGAATAAAGGGGTGAGAATAAGTGATTACAAGTGAGTTTAAATAGCTTAAAAACACCATGTTTATATAGGTTTAAACAGAATTAAAAAAGCTTAAATTATACTTCAAGATTTAGACAATGTGTAATTTTTAACAACACCATCCTTAACTTATATTTAAAAACTGAAAGATACAAGATAGCTACAAAATGTACTTAATACACTTAAGAAATTCTTAAAAGAAAGGCTTGGAATTAAAATTTAGCTAAAAACATAAAAAAATGGTGTGTTGTCTTCGGCTTGGTCTTGGCTCTTTTATACTGGTCCAAAAGACTTGGGACGAGTTTGTTGTGAGAGTAGGAATGCTGGCACTTAATCCTAGCCCTCCATTTGGTCTTCTCTTCATCTCACCATTCATGGGGTTTTCGGGGTTGAGTGTTTGTGCAGGGAAAGGGGTTATAAGGGCAGGGTAAGGTGGGAAGAGGTGAGGGTGAGCTGGAAAGGTGGTTTTGGCCAAAAACCGTGGGAAATTGGGGTGGTATGGTTTGGCGGTAGGGTTATGCAGGGGTGGGCTGCAGGGTTTAAAAGAAATACATGGGGAAGAGGCAAGAAGCCCCCCCAATCTTTCCTCTCTTTTCATTTGTTTTTGGCCGAGTTTTAGTTATAAACAAGTTTGGAAAGTGTCACTTTTGGTCCCTCCGTTTTATGAAAAGAAAACAAAGAAGGTTTAGGGGAATTGCAAAACTGGTCCCTCTAGTTTATAACTAAAAGAAAAACTGCCATTTGGCAGTTTTAGTCCTTCTTTGTTTTACCACTTTTCTTTATAAATAACATTCAAATTGGCAATTTAAGCCCCTAAAATTTATTTTTTCAATTTTAATTATAAAACAAGGTTTTTAAAATTTACATTTTTGGTCCTTGAGTTTTATAAAAAAGATGTTTTGGGCTATTGGGCTTGTATTGGGCTTTTGGGCTTGTATTGGGCTTTTCAAGCCAAAAGGTTATGGATTGGTTTTGTGTGTACAATGCTGAGATAGGCGTAACTGGCTAGTGATATGGGCCTCAAAGTCTTCACAGTCTTTGTCAATTGCACACAAATGGGCTGTTGTAAATGATTGAGGGCCCATTTGGCATTTTTGGACTTTGGCCTTGATTTTGCACAGTCATTTCCCATTCCTGCTCAGTTTTGTCATTTTGGCTTGGTTTTCTGTCTTTTTTGATGATATCCACTTCCTGCACAATACAAATGCAAAACAAACATATATTTGGCAGTTTTTGTCTGTTTTTGGTCATTTAAGCTCGCTTTTAGAGGTAAAAGATATGTGTAATTAAGCACTTTCAGGGCCGTTTTGTAGAGTTGTACGAAGGCCCAAAGTGGGCATCATCTAGTTATCCGACCAAGATGCAACGGTTCTCAGTAGCCCAAGTCCTTTCAAGAATTCGTTGTCAAGCCAGCGATTAGGATACCTCAACTTGCCCACTGTTTGTGGGTGATACGCGGTGGAGAGACGGTGAGTAACTCTATATTTAAGCATGATCTTTGCAAACTGGTCGTTGCAAAAATGGGTTCCGCGATCACTTATGATAGCACGAGGGGCACCGAATCGGGCGAAGAGAGATTTAATAAATTTGCAAACAACTCGGGCATCATTGATGGGGAGCGCTTTCGCTTCAACCCATTTTGACAAATTATTCTACCCCGCTCACGAGTATGTATTTGGTTCCCCCTCGAGAAGATGGGAACGGCCGCCATGATAATCGATGCCCCCCCATACGTCAAAGATTTCGAAAACTTAGATGGAATTTTGAGGCATTTCATCACGCTGTGAAATTTTCCTTGACGCTGACAAGTGTCACATCGGGTGACCAAGTCATAGGCATCTTTGTAAATTGTGGCCAATATAACCTAAGTCCAAAGAACCTTTATGGCGGTGTAGTTGTCACCGTAATGTCCCCAGGTGTGTCTACTAATGGCAAGCTGTGAGGATTGTCAACAGCTTCTTAGGCCAGCAACACACCGCCGAACATTGATTCCGCACATATTTGAATAAAATAGGGTATCATCTTAAAACTAGTGTTTAACATCTTTGAAAAACTTGTTCTTTTGCTGGGAAGACATCCCTTTAATAATGAAATTCCCTGTGTGGTAATTTTCATAATTGGCAAACCACAGGGTACTTGAGTCACCACGAGAAGTCACCATATGAAGTGTCTCGAGAGAAACTTTTCATTCACCTCGCTTCCACCTCCTTTGGGTCGAGCACATTTACATAAGGAATTTCTAATCGAGAAAATGATCGGCGGAGATTTCCTCGGCTCCTTTTTGTGTCAATTACTTGAAATCAAAACTCTTGAAAGAGAGAGAACCAACTAGGAGCAATCATGCTTAGGAATCTTTTTAAATAAAGAGATATTTTAGTGGCAGAGTCGGAATCCTACATACACTACCTTTGTTTAAGATGAGGTAAGATCGGAATTTTTCGAAGGCATACACCACGGCTAACATTTCTTTCTCTGTCGTAGTATAATGCGATTCTGCCTCGTTTATTGTCTTACTAGCATAGTGGATATGTCTAAAGTATTTTTCATGACGTTGCCCCAAAACTGCACCAATGGCAAAGTCACTTGCATCGCACATAAGCTCAAAGGGTAGGTCCTAGTCTGGGGTAATCAAGATTGGAGCTTCATTAGTTTTTTCTTTAATGTTTGAAAAGCATGAATACAATCATCGGAGAAAATGAACGAAGTATTTTTCTCAAGAAGACGAGTCATCGGTCGGGAAATTTTGGAAAAATCCTTAATGAACCGTCGGTAGAAACCGGCATGACCGAGAAAACTCTGAACACCCTTTAAACGGTGGTGGGATGAGGTAACTTAGCAATCACATCGACTTTGGCTTTATCAACCTCAATCCCTTTTTTGGAAATCTTATGACCAAGGACAATGCCTTACCTTAACCATAAAATGACATTTTTTTTTCCCAATTTAGACAAAGATTGGTGTCTTCACACCTTTGAAGCATCTTGTCTACACGAGAGAGGCAATTTTTGAATGAATCCTAAAGACCAAAAAGTCGTCCATGAAGACTTCCATCATTTTTTCGATCATATCATGAAAGATAGCCATCATACACCTTTGGAACGTGCCCGGTGCATTGCATAAGCCGAAAGGCATGCGACGGTAGGCGAACGTTCCATAAGGACATGTGAATGTTGTCTTTTCTTGATCAAGAGGGTTAAGGGAATTTGAAAGAAAACCGAGAAACAATCGAGAAAACAATAGTAAATCTTCGTTTCCTGCTAATCTCTCCAGCATTTGATCATAAACGGTAGTGGAAAGTGGTCTTTACGAGTGGCTTCATTTAACTTTCAATAGTCAATGCATATACGTCATCCCGTAACCAGTCGAGTTGGAATTAACTCATTTTCAACAACGATAAAGCCACTGATTATTGTGTCCTCACGCAAAATATATATCGCCTAAAACCACATACCTTAGAACTTCCCCAAACTAAATCTTTGAAAAGTAGCAAAGACTTTTGTGGGGAAAGTTTAAGAAATCATAAGCTTTAAAACACCCCATTTTTCCTTTTTCAAAACTTTTTCCAATTTTTTTTTGAGTAAACTTTAATTAGAATATTCCGACTTTCATTATTTCCATAACTGTTAGGGATCATAGAACAAGATGCATTTCGATCCGAGAATGCCCTAAAAAAGATAAATTCATCGCTCCTGACTTTTCACTTGTCCAAACCAAGCTTAAAACGAAATCATAGTTAAATATCAGTAAAGATGCTAACACTACTCATATTTGCAACTTGTGAACTTTTCACTCCCGACAATTATTATATCTTAGGTGAATGTGCTATTTTAAATTTCAACCATGGATCAACGTTTTGCAAAATACTATGCTTCATGTTCCCACAACCCGAAATTAAATGAGTTTAAAAAATGGCGAGATCATCCCATGTAGCGACTTTCGTCTCAGCACATCCCAACCTTGCGGCTAAGTGACCAGGCTTTTGACACCCCACAGAGACTAGTATCGGGACTCACGGACCTTAGGTTTCAAAAACTCTCAGGTTTCCCGTATATACATAGCTTTAAAATAGAATAGTCAAATTTAAAAGCATATTTGAATTTAACAAAAAGAAATCTATTTTTTAATTCAAACTTAATATTTTAAACATTTATGCAATTGTAACCCTCGACCTTTTAGAAGGCTGCAACATCAGTTGTGAGTCGGCAAGATGCAGCAAACTTTTATCAGTCTCGGATATTTATTCTTACTATGGGCTTTTCTTTTGAAGACTACCCACATCGTGGTTGTGAGCCGGCAAGAGGTAGTAAACTTTTATCAGTCCACAACTTTTATTATATATTTTTTTTTTACTTACTTTATATAGAGAAGACTTCTTTTTGAAAAATTCAAGTATAAATTTAAACTAAGACTAATTTTTTTGCTATATACTACAGCCTAACGAATTAAGATTGACACTTTAACAAGTCACATAGACTGGCAACAATCTCAACTCTAATAAATCGAACTTCGCATATTTAAAATCATTTATGGGATCTTGCAAAGTCTTGACTTTTCTAAGCTAGACTTGCTTTATAGCTCCTTGTATAAAAGATTAGCAAAAATTAATCTATTTAAAGTTAAGGAGAAAGCTAAGATATAAAATTGGTCGGGTCAAAATTTACTTTTCGTTCTCACCAACAGAAAACCTACATTCGTGTCAACTATTTTTTATATATATTTATATGAACAATAAACTAGATATTAATACTTAAAAATTTAAATTTTTTATGGGAAAACGGGGTACGTGAGAACAACGGGCAAAGGTAGGTCAGATCATATCAAAGATATACTACCCCATACTAAAATTAAACATTGTCCTCAATGTTTCCTAGCCTAAGTCTTAAAAACCCCATACTAGAACTCAAAAAAAAATCGAATGCATAATCCAAGCGTGGAGAAAGTATCACAAAAATCTCAAGCCGTTTATCAAGTATGCTAAAAGATAAATGTTAGTCAATAATAATCCAGGATATCGGATTTCCCCAAACTAATGGCAAGCAAAGGCTAGGAAGCTCGAGTGGACCGGGAAAAAACACCGAACACGAGAGTCTTCAAAATTTTTAGGTCAATCCTGCAAACAAACACAAGCACAAACAACAAGAATCGGAAGAGTACAAGCCTCCTCACATCACAATAGAAATAAGAAGAAGATAGAAGGATAAGCATGGGGTGCCACCCATGAAGCGCTTTGTTTTTGGTAATAGAGTCACATAGCTTAACTCGATCCCCGAATTTATTCGTCCTTGGGGATGAAACAAGTGGAAGAACAAAATTCCATTAAACATTTAACTGCCACCGGATCTTGAGAAGAAAAATGAAAAGCATAGATTCCAGGGTCAAAAATGGTGTCTTCACTCCCGGTGGAGGGAAGTAAAAGAGAAACCTCAGTGTAGGTGAGAAACGGGAGAAAAGTCCGAATGAAAAATGTGAAGGAATCGTCAACTTCAACATTAATCTCACCTCCCCCTGGGTCAAAACATTCATCTTCATTAAGCTCATCAACATTTTTTATCACTAGCACATCGGGTTCCATATTGAAGGTTAGACGTTCATATTCGGGAATAGGATCATCGTTAGGCAAGTTGTCCTCTTCCGAGTCGAAATCACTTTCAATACCTAGTGGTATCGAATCATCGGGTCCGGAAAATATATCGATCTCTTCCCTATTAGAGTCACTATCTTCAACGAGAGTAGTAGATGAGGGAAGAGATTCGATGATTATGTGAGAATTTTCCGGTGACTGGGAAGATGAATTACCGCATAGCAACGACATTCGATTGATATAATCCTCGTGCTCTCTATCAATTCTTGGAGGAATCCTGATAAGTTCACCGGTGAACTCATGGTGAAGAGGATCACTCTTGGGAGAAAAACTTATCAAAGATTCATTCTCTGGTT
>BQNB010001187.1:0-111813 GCA_026074375.1 Tanacetum coccineum
GTAAATGTCTATCCCAATTCTTTCAAAAGTCTAATACGCAAGCACGTAACATGTCTTCTAAAATTTGGATAGTCCTTTCACTTTGACCGTCAGTTTCGGGATGATAGGTTGTACTCATGTCTAATCTTATTAAGTGCTTTCTAGAATACTGATGTAAATCTACCATCACGATCGGAGATAATAGAAACAGGCACACCATGTTTGGTGACTACTTCCTTCATGTAAAGCTTCATTAACCTCTCTATGGGATCATTTTCCCTCATTGGTAGGAAGTAAGCAGATTTTGTAAGACGATCAACGATCACCCAAATGGTGTCATAACCGTTTGCCGTCTTAAGGAGTTTAGTGACGAAATCCATGGTGATTTTCTCCCACTTCCATTTTGGAATCTCTGGTTGGACTAGTAAGCCGGAAGGTTTTTGATGTTCTGCCTTGACTTTAGCACAAGCCAGACATTTGCTAACATAAGTGGCAATGTTCGCCTTCATGTTAGGCCACCAATACAACTGCTTCAAGTCTTGGTACATTTTATCTGAACCCAGATGAATAGAATATTTTGACTTATGAGACTCGTGCATGACTAGAGTCCTTAAGTCGCCATAACACGGTAACCAACTTCTATTGTTTAAACATAAGGTTTCGTCCGTACGGGGTTTCACGGGGTTCCAACTTTTCCTTTGGGAGGTCTTTTCTGAGCATGCCTCCAACGTCTTCAGCATTGAGGTTTTCTGGCTTCAATGCTTCGGTTTGAGCTTCTAGGATTTTCTTGGGAAGGTTCAAGCCCATTGTCATAACTAAGGCTTGAAAACTTAATGGCTTAGACCGTTCTTTCCTGCTCAAAGCATCAGCAACGACGTTTGCTTTCCCCGAGTGATAACGAATGTTACAATCGTAATCAGTAAGCAACTCCAACCAACGCCGTTGCCTCATGTTCAACTCTTTTTGATCAAGGATATGTTGTAAACTCTTGTGGTTGGTAAATACAGTGCACCTTATTCCGTATAAGTAATGTCTCCACATTTTAAGAGCGAACACCACAGCTCCAAGTTCCAGATCATGAGTTGTGTAGTTTTTCTCGTGGATCTTTAGTTGTCGAGAAGCATAGGCTATAACTTTCTCATTTTGCATAAGCACGGCACCCAAACCCTTATGCGAAGCATCGCAATAAAAAATGAAGTTTTCTGATCCTTTAGGCAAGGCCAGAATGGGTGTGCTACACAGCTTTTATTTAATCAATTGAAATGTTGCTTCCTCCTTCTCTCCCCAGTCAAACTTTACATTCTTCTGAGTCAGCTTAGTCATTGACTTCGCTATCTTAGAGAAGCCTTCAATGAATCTTCTGTAATAACCGACGAGTTTGGCGGATCTCTGTTGGACTCTTAGGAGACGCCCAATCTTTAATCGACTCGATCTTTACTGGGTCTACGTGAATTCCTTTGCTATAAATCACGTGCCCGAGAAACTGTACTTTTGGAATCCAAAATTCAACCTTGGAAAATTTTGCGTACAACTCCTCTTTCTTAAGCAACTCCAAAATTAATTTGAGATGCTCTTTATGCTCATATTTGTTCTTTAAATAAATTAGTATATCGTCGATAAAGACAATCATAAACTTATCCAAATAAGGTTTGCACACCCCGTTCATGAGGTCCATAAATACCGCCGGTGCGTTTGTCAAACCAAAAGGCATTACTTGAAATTCATAATGCCCATAACGCGTCTTAAACGCGGTCTTGGGAATGTCTTCTTCGCGAACTCTCAACTGATGGTAACCTGATCGTAAGTCGATTTTCGAGTAGACACTCGACCCTTAAAGTTGATCGAACAAGTCATCAATTCTAGGAAGTGGATAACGGTTCTTCACCGTTAACTTGTTCAGTTTACGATAATTGATGCACATGCGAAACGATCCGTCTTTCTTCTTGACGAACAAGACCGGAGCTCCCCAGGGTGAAGAGCTAGGCCTTATAAATCCTTTGTCGGATAGTTCTTGAAGTTGTTCTGCCAGTTCCTTCATTTCGGATGGTGCCAACCGATAAGGCGCCCGTGCTACAGGTGCAACACCTGGTACCAAATCAATTTGGAAGGCAAGTGGTAGAGTGTGTGTTGTATAAAATGTTTGGTTGTGGGGTTGAGGTCCCGGGTTCGAGCCTTGCTCACCCGGGGCTTCCCCTACTCCCAAATATTTTTGCAAATTCAATTTTTTACAACTTTTTAGAAAACTTAAAAATAAGCACTTTTACAAAGACACTTTTTTTTATAAAAACACAAATAAGCACTAAAATAAGCTAAATAAGACAGAATAAGCCTAAACTATACTAACCCTTAACAATGCTAACTGTTCGGCATTTTAAGGCTCAATTAGCAATCCAAAAAGGATAAATTAAGCTAAAACAGATGATAAGGCATATCTAAAAAGCTTTTAAGAACAAAAATAAGCAACTACAATAAGCTAGAATGGCAGAAAACTCAAAAAGCTATAAAACTTAGAAATTTAAAGCTAGAATGCAAATAAGCTTAAATAAGCTCTAAACTAAAGAGAATAAGCTAAAATGGGCTTAATCTAACCTAAAAAGCTAAATGGAACACAAAATAAGCAAATGAAATAAGCTGATAAGCCTAAATAAGCAAATAGCTTTTTGGCCAAAACTGATTAGCCAAAAGGCCAAGAGGGACTTTTCTAGCTTAAAAATAAGCTAGCAAAAGGATCCTTATGGCTTAGTGGCTTATACCACTAAGAAGAATGACCAAAAAGCTACAATAAGCAACAATGAAAAATCATTTTGAAATTCAGATAAACACTTAAAAAGCTTCATGAAAAAGCTATCTCACACTGACTCAACACTTACACAAATTTTTGATAACTTTTGCAATTTTAACAAAATCACACTTTTAAGCTTAAAAATAAGCAAATAAACAGATCCTTATGGACTTTTAAGCTACAAACAGATTAAGTTTAGACCTCAAAGAACAATAATCAACACTCAAAAAGGAGTTTGAAATTCAAGATAAGCAACAATAAGCAAATGAAAAAGCATTTTCTCAAACTTTTTGAAAACTTAGCAATCTATGACAGTTTTGGCAAAAACTCAAAACAACAATGCAGGCTATTAATCTTGATTTCTAACCTCTTTCAACACATCAATAACCACAAAAACTTCACAAAAGCAACAATAAGCAAAGCACAATCAAAAAGCAACTAGAATAAGCTTAAACCAACAGATTCAAACCACAACTCCTCAAAACCTTAAAAATGAGTTTTACTACTTAAAAAGTTTAACAAACGCAAACCAAACATCAAATGAATTAAACAAACTGTTATTATAAAACAGATTATAAACAACTACTTATTTGTAATTAACCAAGTAGCCCCAAACAAACAATTCAACTCGAAGCCCAAAAAAACGCTGGCCCATCTTATTAATTAAACCGAATATGGCTCAAATGAAAATTCTACTCCAAACCAAACAAAGGCCTAATAGATGAAGTGTTAATACCAGCTAAATGATACGTCTTCAAACAAATCTCTATATCGAACAAGCACTAGAATATAAGCTATATATAAATTGTTTAAGCTAAAACAAAGATTTCAAACTTTTAACGAAACAACTAGCATCCACAATTAAAATCAAATAAGCTCGAATGAAACTTATAAGCTACAACGATTCGAACCAAATAAGCATTACGAAATCTAGATGAACTATAAGCTATAACTACCTAATAAGCTAATAAGCTCTTAACTAGATCAATAAACAATCGAGATATTAAACTAACTAGAGAAAACAAATGAAACAACGAATAAGCTAGATCGATAGAATAAGCAAACTGATATAAGCTCTAACAAAATCTAACAAGCTACTGATAAGCTTATCAGAACTAAAGAAAAGCTTCTAGAAAACAACAAGCTTATAAAAACTAAATAAGTTGAATCGAGATATATTTACTCAAGCTTATGTACCAAACGCTTATTTAGGAAGAGAGATTGATTGAGTAAGATTTTAAGGATCTTATTCGGTTTCTTTCTCAATCTGAAATAAGCTGTTAGAATAAGCTCAGAATAAGTTGTTACAATATCCCATTAATCTATTACAATAAGCTTCGCATATTCAGAATAAGCTAAGAAACATTAAGAGTAAGCTAAACTAAACTAGAGAAAACTAAAAAAATCTAATTCCTAATATGTGAGATTGAGGGGAGCGGTTTGCTTTTTATAGGGTGTGAGGGGGTAGTTTTGTAAAATCCTCTAATCAATGGAACAATCATTCATCCAATCATTTGCTTAGGCGTGCGTTTCCTCAGATTGACAGATGGATCCGCCGTTCAAATTTCGCCACGTGTCCTTCAATATTTGCTTCCATCCAACGCTTTATTCATGGCCCTCAAATCTTCCCATTTCAATTAGAAATGAAATTTGAGATGTATAACATTACATCGCCACGTGGCGAATTTCTACTCGTCCCATCCATTTGAGTGCTTTGTAACAACCGGTAATTTTCAGACCTTTAAATGACTATTTTACCCTTTGACTTTTTTGGTATGACTTGACTTTGACCCTTTTGACCTTTTATTGTCAACTAAAAACGATAATCACGTAACCGGTAAAAAAAAATTTAAACTCATTTAAATAATAAATCATATTTATTATTACACATCTCTCACTTACAAATTTATTTTTCAAACTTATTTGATTTAAAAACGAGAACGACGAGTACCGACACAAAAAAATAATTAAATTATATTTAGTTATTACTTTTTATTAAATAAAAATATTTAATAAATTATTTCATTTTTGTTCAAAAGCGTTTATTTAAAAACACAAATATTCGGGTTAATAAATCATTTTTTCTTTCGGACAAGACATAACCGGGTCACCAAATAAATAACAAATATTTTTATAAATGTTATAAAAATATATTTATGAAATACTATCAAGTAAATACTCATTTTTGTTGGAAAAATTATTTGGAAAACAATGGCGCAAGTTTCGTATTTTAAATCATTCGTTAAGTGGCCTAAACGAGACCCGAACCAATATTTACCAAAAGTTACACTTTTGGCCCTTGTGAAAATATTACAAAACTAACCCCCCACCTATGTGTAACTTGTCAAATTTCTTAAAAAAATTATTATAAATAAAAAAAAGTTTATAAAACATTTTCATTTCATTTTTATAAATACACACACTTCTCTCTCTCTCAAATAATTCCGGCAGCCACCGGCCGCCGCCAGCCACCACCCAGCCGGCGCCGGAAAACTTTTCCGGCCGACTCCAAAAAATACTCCCCATCACCCGATCTATCCGATCCCCACACTCACTCGCCCCCACTCGCGCCTCCACCACCCCACTGATGCCACTCCACCCTCGTCGCAATCATCATCCTCACCACCATCTCACCCACATCGTCACCACCCTCACGCCTCTACCATCGCCATCCCCACCACCCCGCTGTCACTGTCATCATCACCATCGCCCCGTCGTCACCAGCCACGCACCACTACCACAGCAGCACCACTAAGGGTGCGTGACCATAGGGTGCATTGGGGTTTCGGGTCAGACCACCACAAGGGTGCGTCGGGTTTGGTATTAACCCAAAAAAGGTGCGTTCGAGTTGTTTTGTTTAAAAACGCAGCGGGTGCGTTTGGTTGCTTAGCCACCACCATGGTGCGTTTGGTTTAGCAGGTTAGCAACTAGGGGTGTTCGGTTGGTTTGTAAAATATTAAGGGTGCGTTTGGTTTGGTCGAAACAGCCCAAGAGGGCGTTTGGTTTGGGTTAAATAGTCAATAGGGTGCGTTTGGTTCTCGGTTTAACAGCAGATTGGGGTGTTTGGTTTGACAGTTTTGCAATAAGGATGCGTTTGGCATAAGAAAACAACATAAGGGTTATGTTTGGGTGAGCAGAAAACCAATAAGGGCGCGTTTGGGTTAATACAAATCGGTAAATAAATATATCGTAAGATCTATAAATATAAAACCGGATATATATTGGTGGTTTAAAATTGGTTAAATAAATATGATATTTATTATTTTGTTTAAGTTTAGACATAATAACATATATATATACTATATCTAAAACACGCGGGTGTTTGAAATATTGAAACGCGAATAATTGTAACATATATTGATTAAGGGAAAACGTTAGATTCTATAAATATGGAAAACGATATATAAACGGAAATGTCATGGCGAAATTTATATAAATTTTTATATTTAGTAATCTTTTACTAAAGCTTCTATTATTTTAGAAACCGATAAAAGGGACTAAGTTATATTTTAAAGATATAATAATTTGTATTATACAATAACCGGATAAACGAACGAAAACTATACTTTTACAATGAGATAACTATTTAGACACGACCCGTCGAGGAAACGAAATATAAATTTATAAAATATTATTTTATATTTTATAATTGTCAGCTAGAAGATAACATCATAATTATTGTAAAAGCTTTACAAACATCTTTTGTTTAAACTATAACTTTAAGACGTGTGTCTACTTTTATGAAAAGACTTTTATTAATTAAATTGGTGTCGAAATAATTGGTTTAATTATTCACTCTCACTTATAATATAATAATTGCAAAGCATTATATACTTCACATTAACCTTTGGATTGTTTGTCTTTGTTATATAATTTACGGTATGAGTTATATAATGGTTTATATTTTTTATATGTAATATATACGGAATATATTACATACTTTGCGTTCACTTTTCAATTTATTTATTTAACCAACCACCAAACTATTACAACTTGAAAATCTAAATCTTTATCAACATGTCGCGTTGATGTAACCATTCATCGGGGAACCCAAACGCATCATCCTAGGCTAGTGGGTCTTAGCCGTTAAGTTTAGCCGCAACTTCTTGATCAAGCCGCTTCATCTTCCGTTTGTGTTGTGCATATTAGATGCCTATCTGTCAATCGTTCTTCAACATTAAGGTGAGTTCATAGCCCCACCTTTTCTCTTTTAATGGTTTTCTTAAACTGTTTTTGGGGTGAGAATACGTGCTCGTTTTACTACATAAACTTATTGATTTCTATACGTAAGCGTTACATGATTATTTTTACTAAAGCTTGATTTGTTTACTACATGATTTGAGATCGTGAATACCTATATTTGAAACCGTGAATTTTAGACATGATTGTTTTACTACGGACACAAGTGTTTACAAAGTGTATGCTATCCAGATTACTGCCTGAATATTATTGCTAAGTTACCTTATTGCCGTGAAGTCCCTATTTATCATGAACCGTTAATTGCTATTGTAGTAAGCGCGAGTGTTGTGGATAGATCTATCGGGATTGACAATCCCCACCTTACTTGGGTCACTAGTTTGATCGGGTGCATTTAACATTGAGAGGTGTTAGGTTGTTGGCAAGCATCCTATATTCTGATTGGGGCACAAATCTAGTTAAGGCTTCGGGGTCATGAGCTTAGTGCAATAATACAAAGTGTTGGACATGATGAATGTGTTTCTCTTGTCTACCTTACCTATTTTGGACTATGGAATACGTACATAGTCTGCTATTATTTGTTTTGGACTTCGGAATACGTACTTAGTCCACCATTACTTCGATCTTGTGGTCCACTACTGAACATTACTAGATTTATTAAATCACTACTTGGATTTCGGATGGATTTCGGAAATAACACTTTTAAATGTTGTAACGCTACTTTTCTTCTGAAATATTTCTTAAATTATTTCAATACTGCTTTTTACTTAAACCTATGAATTCACCAACATTATTGTTGACGTTTTAGCATGTATTTTCAGGTTACTATTTTGCTAGTGGAGCATTGGGAGCATTCGAGTCGCGCGGATATATATTACTATTTTTGACAAAAAACGTTTTTGACAATGTTTTCTAATACATTATAAATGGAACCTATTTAACTCTGACATTTTTACTAAATTAAATGTGACATTTTATTAAACGTCTCTTTTGAGGTCGTTTTCTGTGACTTGTGCGTATAGACTATGAAGTAGCACCCCAAGTGGTATTCCGCTGCGTTGTCCTGATTTTGAGGGTGTTACATGCTTGGTCACGTGATATGGAGGATTTAATTTTAAGGCACATGCCCATGATACGGGGTGACGTCATCTCTTTCATAATATTTATTTTCAAATTAAACTTTGGGCTTATGCTCATTTGGGCTGGTCCGGCCCGTTAAGTGGGTTACGGGCTGGCCCAATAAAATCCGAGGGCACCGTTGGACTCGTTTTCTCACGCTCTTTCCAATGGCATGCTCGGGGACTTTTCACGACTTTGTCTTGATCTTGATTATTGAGCACTCTTGATCGAAACGAACCCATAAATACTCGTTTTTGCATTGTTTTCAATCATTTTTACCTGCAAGACATAAAAATACCAAACAAACATATTTGCAATATAATTAAGCATATTTTAGTATTTTTAGTCCAATTAATAATGTTTTACGAGGTATAAAGGATGTGTGTTTTAGCACACATCAGGGACAAATATTGCTGCCAGTAAAAATAGAGGTGGCGAAACATTCAACCTCCACATGGTTGAATTTCGTGGTGGTAAGATCACCATCTCCGTAAAACGGGATCATAGGAAGGCCAGGTGTGAGGAAAATTCGAGCAGTCCCATCAACATCTCAAAAAATGCTAAAATTCCTGGTACCAGTAGGGATACTCTACGGAGTAGCAGGATAATCCCACTCGAATGCACAATGGTCTCCGGACCGGAAGCACAGCCTCCTGATGTCATCCAGACAGTGGAAGAAAGAATTAAAGTGGCCATCCATCCAGAATACCCAGAGCAAATAATTGCAATAGGCTCCACTCTAACAGAGTAAGGACGGAAGGCATTGTAAGACTTGCTTTGACGCAACCTTGACATATTTTCTTGGAAGCCAGCAGATATGATAGGGGTTCTACGACACATAACAGAACACAGACTAAATGTGCGTGAAGGATGCTTACCAGTCAGACAAAAGAAAAAAAGCCAGACACCAGAAAGAAACAAAGCAATACAAGAGGAGGTGGAAAAACTGGTAGACGCCGGCATAATGAAAGAAGTCCACTATCACAGTTGGTTGTTAAACCCAGTAATGGTGAAAAAACATGATAACAGCTGAAGAATGTGCGTGGAGTTCAAAGACCTGAACAAGGCATGCCCTAAAGACGGTTACCCGCTACCGGAAATAGTTTAGAAGGTGGAATCCCTCAGCAAATACCCGTTCAATTGCTTTTTAGATGCATACAAAGGATATCATCAAATAAAAATAGCTAAAGAGGATGAAGAGAAAACAGCGTTTATCATAAGCCAAGGGATATTCTGCTATTTCAAAATGCCTTTCGGCTTGAAGATGCCAGAGCGACTTACCAGCGTCTGGTAGACAAAGCATTCCAAAAACAAATTGGCAAACATTTGGAGGTATATGTGGATGACCTAGTAATCAAAAGCCGCACGAAACATGAAATAATGAGAGACATTGAAGAGACATTTAAAACTCTAAGGGAAATAAATATGAAGCTAAATCCTAAGAAATGTACCTTTGGAATAGAGGAAGGCATGTTCTTGGGCTACAAGGTAAACACTATGGGGATAAAGGTATGTCAGGATATGGTGGAAGTTGTGTTAAGCCTAACATCCCTAAAGTGTCTAAAAGACGTACAAAAGCTGAATGGGAAGTTAGCAAGCCTAAACAGATTCCTCTCTAAATCAGCAAAAAAGTCACTGCCATTCTTTAAAACCTTGAAAAAATACACAAAGAAAAGTGATTTCCAATGGACTGCGGAAAGCTAAAGTTGCATTCAAACAAATGAAGAAGCTAATAGCAGAACTGCCAATACTAACTGCACCCATGGAGAAAGAAGAATTGATTGTGTACCTTGCGGCTGCACGAGAAGCCGTAAGTGCAGTTCTAATGACGAAAAGAGAAGAAAAGCAAATGCCAGTCTACTTTGTTAGCCGCGCCCTGCAAGGTCTAGAAATAAATTACATGTCAATGGAAAAATTGGTACTAGCTTTAGTGCATGCTAGCAAAAGGCTAAAGAGATACTTCTAGGCACATCCGATCATTGTCATCACGGACCAGCCAATCAAGCAGGTGCTGTGAAAACCATAAATCACAGAAAGAATGCAGAAGTAGAGTACTGAGCTGGGAGAATACGACATACAGTAAAGGCCAAAAATGTCAGTGAAATGGCAAATCTTGGCAGATTTCATAGTCGAACGTCCGGAAGAGGACTCCCTGGTTACGGCCATGGAAGTTGAGGAAGATTCCCCCGAAACTGTGGACACTCTTCACGGACAGATCATCTTGCGTGGATGGTTCCAGAGCTGGTTTGATACTTACAAGTCTAGAAGGAACAAAATTCACTTATGCTCTGAGATTCAGGTTTGATGCAACAAACAACGAAGTCGAATACGAAGCTCTGATAGCCGGTCTAAGAATCGCAGAACAAATGGGTGTAAAAAATCTCCAAACAAATGTGGACTTCCGTTTAGTGGCTAATCAGGTAAACGGATCCTACATAGCCAAGGAGCCTGGCATGATACAGTACCTAGAGAAAGTGAAAACACTCTCCAGCATCTTCAAAAAATTCTCAATCAAATAGGTACCCAGAAGTGAAAACAAAAAAACTGATGCTTTAATCAAAATTGCATCCACCAGCTTTGCCCATCTAACTAAACAGGTCCTAGTCGAAGAACTCAACGAAAAGTCCTTAAATGAAGCGGAAGCGTTAGCAGTTGTGAAGGAAGAAGGAGACACATGGATGACTCCAATCTATAATTACCTCATGGAAGAAACACTCCCCGCGGAAAAGGAAAAGGCAAGGACCATACGGCGCAAGTCAGGACGGTACGCTAAAATCAACGAGGTCATATACAAGAAATCATATCTTGGATCGTGGTTACGATGCGTGGGGCCACTACAAGAAAATTATGTCTAGAGAGAAATTCATGAGGGATCTTACAGCATGCATGCCGGAACAAGATTTGTGGTAGCAAAGGCCATACGGACAGGATACTACTAGCCAACAAAGCATGCGGATGCAAGAAAATTGATAAGGGGGCAAGGAGCAATCCGCGAAGCAAGAAGCAAGGCAAAGATGGAAAAATATTACAACTCTAAAGTCCACAACACAAGCTTTAAACCTGGGGACCTTGTGTACCGGAACAATGATGTCAGCCATGCAAAAGATAGCGGGAAGCTTAGCCCTAAGTGGGAAGGATCGTACGAAGTAACGGAAGCACTAGGCAATGAAGCATACAAGCTCAGGGACTGTAACGGAAAGCTACTTCCGCGAAATTGGAATGTCCGCAACCTCAAGAAATGTTACGTGCATGAAATGTAAGCACCCTTCCCACGCAAGTTTCGCAGCGAAAGGGGCAATATTTGAATTTCTTTTCTATCATGTAATGTCTTTTATTTAATTCAATGAAATGTGAAGCTTAGCCACCTTCACAAACTAATTTCAAAATTTATTTTACTTTGCAAATTTATTTACATACTATATGATTGGTAAGACGCGCGCGCAAAGGGGGCACGACCCCATGAATACAAGTTATTATTCCGCATAATACAAGGATGAGCAGCCTAACAATTAACTCATGTACATAAGAGGTTTGCAAGCCCAGTACCGGGAGGATAACCCACAAATATTCAATTAAGACTATCACTGCAAATGTATAATAGCGGTATTAAATGATAGCAACATGAAAATATTAACAAGATAAAAATTGTTAAGTGGTATACAACAGTCACACAAGAACATAATTGTTTAAGTACAAACTACCGCTAAAAAAAGGTCACATACGACCGCGGTGCAAAAACGTAATCACAACAAAAGATACTACAACAAGCAAAAAGGCTCAACTAGTCGTAGTATGCTCCGGCGTAGTCTTTAATTCCTCCTTCTCAAAAACAATCCTCGAAGGAGAAAGAACTCCAGTAGGTTTCTTCATACCCAAAACTCTATCATCCGCCACTGGTATGGGAGGAACGGAGCTGGTCTGAATGAAAGTGGTCGACAAGGCAGTGGTTGTAGCCGGGGCTGGAACTCTGGAAGTACTGGCCTCAGCGGCTGAATGATAGGAACTAAGGCATCAGAAATAGACAACTGTTAGGATGCAGAATTTGCTCTAAGTCTTTGAACACGAGCATGGGCTAAATCCAGAGAAAGAGACTTCCAAGTCTCTCCAATGACCACTTGATCTTCCAACCGGTAAATGGGAAGCATAAGTTGATCAGTAGAAGGCTTCAGCTAGCTAGCATCTAGAGTCTCAGCCGCAAGACCCTCCAAACGAAGAAGATCCATAAGGTCAGACATGCTGGTATCCTTATGGGACTCGAATTGAGCAAGTAGGAGGAAGTCCACGGCACGAAGGGCACTCACGGTAGATATATAATTAGCCTCCGCAGAAGGGTCATAAGCAGCAACATCAGCAAGACCCCTTCCATCCTTCCCATGGTCAATGTCGGCCGCTAGCCCACCCTGCATACCCTTGTCAATAGCACGACCTATGGCCCCTCCTAGAGCAGCAAGGTATTCCGGTGATTGCAAGCATTTCATAACCACAAGTCTGAGACCACGACTAAGGATCCACCTTCGACCACCTATAGTAGTCAAATAACGAGGATAAAACTCCTCATTTAGATGAAGAGCCATTCTCATAAGTTTCGCGTCTAATTCGGCCACCTTATCACTGAGGACTTTAACGTGTTCATCCTGAACTGCCTCAATCTGCTCCTTAAACGGTTTGTAGCCTATCACATCATCACGGAGCCCTGAATACGTACCCTCCAGCAAGGATACCTGACCAACAAGCCTGTCCCTTTCTACCTCAAGACTAGAAGCTTTAATACTCAATTCATTACTACTCAACTCATCACAAGACAGCTGCAAGTTTGACAAGTCCTGAGTCAGTTTAGCAATATGAGTGTTAGAGGACGCAAGCTCGAAATCTTTAGCGCGACCTTATTTTCAAGAGCATGCTTCTCCTCCTCAAGGACTAAATTCTGCTCTTTCAAACCAGTAAGTTGGTCAACCCGATCGGCCTCCGCAACCTCAACATTGGCAATCTGACCATGGAGATGAATTGCCTCTGCGGCCTCAGCTTCTCTCAAAGATAATTAAGCTTTCAAACTGGCTATCTTGGCATCCTTTCTTTCAACCAGTCAGCCTGCATGGCACATATCCCCTCAAATTTTTTCCTACCCCTAAGCTCATGCTCCAACCGTAGCCTAACCTCGGAGCTGAGGCATGTCTGGTGTGCCGCTCCAACATTAAATTCAACAAATAGTTGTTCATAATCCATACTACGGAGCTAAGAAAAAAGAGCAGGAGGAGCCAAGTGGTCAATGACACCACGACAGATATCAGGGTCATCAAGAGCAGAGTCATTAGTAACATTCCATTTAAGAATGTATATCTGGTAAAGAGTTTCTGAGTCTACATCTTGCGACACAAAAAATGAATCCGTAGAAAGCTCTGTTCTGGCAGGGTGGGAAAGGCCGGCAACATCTTGGTTGGCCTCGCCTGTAGAGGTAGAATCTCTAAAAATGTTGTGAGGAACTGGCTTAGTACCTGCCCCAAGCACTAGAGCGGAAGTGGCATTAGCAATAATAGTAGTGGTAATAGTCGTAGTTACTACAGGAGGAGGTAGCATGGATGACCTGACAATAGAAGTAACCTCATCATCTGCAGCATTAGTACTAGAATAGTAAGAAGAGTTTAAGAGAACTACAAACCTCTACGATGTACGTTGAGTACGTAAATTAGGTCCACTAACAGAATCTGTACAGCCACCCTCCTCACGCTCCGGCGTAGGAGTCACAAAAGAGGTAACAAAAGGTACCGTGGCCGCTGCTGTAATGCCGACCTCGACATTCAGGGTACTCTGATCAAACAACTCCTGAATTGCCGCAAGGGACTTTCCACCGGTACTGGCACCAACATCGCTGAAAGTACCATGATCCGCCCTTAGTTTCTTTCGAGGATGATTAGAACCACTGGCACCGTCAGCTTTTCTCCTTCTATTCTGAACCCTGGGATTTTCAGCAACAATAGCTTGAATCTCGCCCTTTGCACAGACAATTTTAACCCCCCTCACCTTGAATGGCATGATCAATCTCTTCAACTTGATCCTCCACCACAACATCACCACCCCCCTCATTCACATTATCATTACCAGCACCCTGAACATTGGTATTTCCCTGATCATTCACACCAGCAAGCGGAACAACGCGATCCCTGGTTAATTGAAGCAACGGAACCTCTTCCTCTCCAACCTCTCGTTCCCCTATCTGCACCTTAGTAGGATCTGCATGATTGATAAAAGCAAATAAATCCATCTCTGCATACAATAAAAACAAGTCAGGTACAGTTAAAGAGAACAAACCAAATGGCGCAAGCAAAGAACACCCACCCTCATCATCATCAGTCCAGAAGGTCGGATAACAGTTTTCATCCAAGCCATAATACCGACTTATGCCAACAAAGCATAAGAAAGGTTCCAGAAGCTTCCTAAACGGAGCAGGATTATCGACAAGGTAATCATACACGTTCGCGTCAAATTCATCGGGTGTGGGATGGGGATCTTTCCTCAAAGTTTCATTGTTATGCCATGGGACAGCAAGGGGGAAATCGGAGGCATCAACCCAGAATAAATGGTCATTCTAATGTTTTAACGAATCTAAAGGTCTGTTGTAGCAAACCGAGGCATTCTCGGAACGTTTACTAAAGGACATCCAACCTTTAATTTTCAAATTAATATAAAACCTACGAAAATTACCCACGGTTGGAACAAAACCATGGACGCGGCACAAGATCTCAAATTGAGAGACCTTAGCGGTCGCAATAACAGACAGCTGAGACAAATTGATTTGAAAGTATCCAAGTATATCTACAAGAAACTGAGAAAGGGGGATCCGGTAATTAGCAAAATCAAAAAACTTTGTATAAACACTAATCTTTCCGGTGGGACTATTGCGGATCCTACTATTACGGCCAGGTAATTCAGGGTGACAGTGGGAGGAATATGAAACTTTTCACACAGTGCATCTAAACCCGATTGGGTTAGGATGGATTTAATATCATCAATAGAACTCATGGTCGGAAGGAAGAATTAAAGCCTAACCTGATAGTCTACACGAATCTTCAAGCGGTTACGAGCATGGGAAAGTGAGTAAAAAGCTTGAAAGTTTTTCAACAATGGCGATAATAGTGGAGAAGAAGAAAAGGAAACAGTAAAAATCAAAAAGGGGTATTTATACCCTTGACATAGTAAATGCAAGGAGTAGCAAGATAAGGATACGTGTAATCCACTAAGTCAGCCAACGGATAGGATTCAAAGAGGGAAAATATGATGACAGTTAGGTAACTGACTTCAAGTCATGTCAGTCAGAAAACGAAAGGTCACGGTAATTACACGTCACCCAAACCCTACCTAACCAGTTAAGGAATAGTCGCGGAGAAGCTAACAGTCACGGAAGAAGGAAGACGTGCAGAACTAAAGGAACAAAGTCTAACAATATTCACCGCACGCATCACACCGTCGCACGCAGTAACAATACTAGACTAGGGGGACTTGATGACGTATAACGGATACGGCAGGCTTTTGGACCTGGGTCGTACCATTACACTAGGGCCTCGGCCCAACTGAACAGATGACAAGCCTAACGGGCCAGAACTAAGCCCAATATTGTACTGGCCACGGCCCGGATGTAACAAGACGGACATGGATCGGTCACAGGCCACTTCCGCAGGCCATCCGCGGATTAGCTTACGCCCGCGGAAGGTAATCCATGTCCGCAATCACGATAACCACGAACCCTTGCCCGACAAGGGTCCCACTCCGGTCACTACAATTGTAGGCGAAATACTAGGAAACCCTAGTACTAGACACCCCTATAAAAGGAGTCCTCTGACACACCAAATGGTACAATTTTCTCACTCCTTCAAATACACACACATACTTGTGACAACATGATTTTTTACTCTCACGCCGGAGTCTAATCGTGGGGTCCGTTCCCACGATAAGGCTAACGGTTTACTTTTATTTGTGCAGAAAATCATCTCAATCACTTTGTTTAGTACAAGATCTAGCCTGAGGAGAGCTTGAAGATCCAGCCCAACAAGCGATCTAAGCCCATCTCATACACCGTCACATATTTTGTACTAACAATAAGATTGTTGTCCTCAAGTGGTGGAAGAGACAAAACATATAGGTCTCCTATCTGAATGAAGCTATCCATTTGGAGGAGCGGGTAAATTTACCGCCATCCCAGTCGATGTTGTTATGCAAACCACGTTATGGCCGCTTCTTTAAAGGTTTCGAAACAATTCGATCTCCACTACAAAAAGACCCAAGAGCTCCTACTTAACGACAAGCTTTGTTTTTACTTTTTTACTTGGATTTCCACTAGGGCCAGAAAGGAATCTTCAAGTTTGATAAAATTGTTTGATAACCTATGTAACGCTCCATCCTTCTTTTGTCTAATTTTTTATAGCTTATTGCTATGTTTTCTAATACAAATGCCGTTCACATAGAGTTAATAACGATTGTTTGTAGCGCGCATTGCTTGACATGATGTTAGCGAAATGATATCATCTCGATCCCGACTTGATTTTCTTTACTTTGGTTGTTAATTACTTTTTCCTATTATAGTTGTCATGTGTAATAATTGATATTTTATACTATTTCAAACAACAAACATAGCGCAACTATATCATGCAGAATATAATAAAAAAAATTATTAAAAAGAAAGAGAGCAGCATTTCCAAATAGTAACCGGTTACTGTTTGACCATGCACGAAACAAATGATGTAGACCCCGCTTGGGAATCAACGTCATGCCAAAATTGTGTGTTTATGTATGTGATTTTATAGTTCCCTATTGATTTATTCCTTTTGTTTTCAAAAAAATTCCGTGGTAAATATAAATATCTCTTCTTGCATCTTTGAAAACTTCAATGCGACTATCTATATTTTGTGGATGTATATTTCTGATTGTATAAGTGTTATATTGAACAAAACTATGTTCATAGTTAGCAATTAATCAATGTATGGATATCAGGGTCATCTTTGATTTTTGAAATTTTTAAGGCCTTAGACAAAATTATTTAATGAGCTATTTTGAGAAGAAATGTTATATATAAAATGTCACCGTTTATAATAAGATATAATGCGAAATAGTTATTTAAATGTTCAATATATATACACTCACTTAAGATATTTTTTCTCATCTAAATACTTTTTTCTCCGGAAAAATAAGTGTACACATGAATATAATTATTAACGAGACAAATTTTGGGGTTCATAAAATTTTTGTGGCCCTGGACATTCGCTCACATTGCACACCCTCAAAGACGGATACGATGGATTGTAAATTCATTCCATTAGAAAATTAATCCGGTATAAGACTGTCATATTATATATGCGTTTGTAACTTTCTTGAGAAACCCCTCACATCTTGAATCTTGATGTTAACTCAGAGTCGTTAAAAGACTATCATATTTGTGTTATTGGCCCGGGTACCAAACGTGGCACAAATTTTGGGGCTCATAAAATTTTTGTGGCCCTGGACATTCACTCACATTGCACACCCTCAAAGACGGATACGATGGATTGTAAATTCATTCCATTAGAAAATTAATCCGGTATAAGACTGTCATATTATATATGCGTTTGTAACTTTCTTGAGAAACCCCTCACATCTTGAATCTTGATGTTAACTCAGAGTCGTTAAAAGACTATCATATTTGTGTTATTGGCCCGGTACCACCCCCCCCAACCACACATTTCACTCGCCAGATTAATTAGGTTTAAAAGATTAAAAATTTTTTTTAACTAAGTTTGTATTTAATTGAGTATGTTGGCTCAAGTTATGTGAGAAAGTTTTTTGATATGTGAGTAAAAAGGGGTATTTCGATTAGTTGACATGATGTTATATCTAAAATTGAGTTTGGTTTGGGCTGGTGCCCGTTACTCTTAGCAACTTTCTTAAATCTCACTTGCTTCACATCTAAACTTTACATCTAGATAATCAACTTAAATTCATTAAACAAGAGGTAGTTAAGAACATCCGGAGATTTTTTTTCAGCATGTAGGAGAAATTTATCAGTTTACATATATTGCGTAGTAAGGCTAGTGGTAACACTGAACGCAAACATTACCGTTAACTCAGGGTCATGTCAGTGTTTCAACACCACGAACATCATCACCAACATACTGTAATAAAACAACCAACATTTATCACTAAAACATACCTCACTTAAATATAAATATACCCTACAACATACATTATAAAAAAAAGTATATATGTTGGTCGACCGAGTTCTTCTCAAAACACACCTCCAACACGTGCTTGTGGGGGTGTCTTTTTTAAGAAAAACAGCGTCATAGGAGGTGGAAGACGCGTTCTTTCTCTCCTATTACCACTAGCGTTAGAATATGACCATTTTAAGGTAACTCATATAATATCTCTCTTTCTGTTTCATCTCCAAAATCATGATAGTGCCAAGTATCATAAAATAAATAAAAATATGAGAAGCATAAGAGACTAACTCTAGCGAGTTTCTTACTATAACTTGAGCAATGTACTCTACAGAAAAAGAAAAAAAGAAAGAACTGAATCAAACTTCATTCATTGCAATAATACATTGTAGACAGAGATCTCATTTATCGATGTCACAACGCTTTCACAATGTTAAAAAGAAGCTTTTGATTTTTGTAATGTATTGCATTTTTTCGGGGGTCCATATATAACTAATAAGTTTCAGTTGTGAATCCTTATTTTTCTCTTGTTTCATTATGATTTTAGGTCCACTGGGGTTTCAAAGGACATTGCAATGAAAAGGTTCATATGCATGATGCTTATTGGTGCCCTTATAGTTGTGGAACACATTGGCAATGATCATTTAATCAATAGCGACATGACTCAAAATCTTGGCCAAACATATCGGGTCACCATTATTGCATCTTTCGTGGCATTTACTCTCTAGGTCCTTTCGTCTATACATCCTTTAATTTGTAACATCTTATATCTTTACAGACTGGCAGTTGTAGTGGAAGTATGTACTGATAAAACTTTAAGAACAACAGACGAGGGTATGCAAGATTGAGGTTCCATACTTTTGGTATATATGTCATTTTTGTTTTGTGACATCATATCATTAAGGACTTGTACTTTTACCATAGTTTCCCATAGGAAACTAACATTCAAGGCAAAGCAAGATAGGATATGCAACGCTAAGGTCTTGTACTTTTTTCATTTAATGATGAGGTTCTATATCTTTTATTGATCAACACGTCAATTTGTTCCATGAACATCATTATGAGCTAGTACGTATAGTAGTTGCCCTAAAATAGCTTATAGATCGAATCTATGGGGCAAAACAAGGCGGAATATGCAAGAATATGTTCCAAGTTCCATACCTTTTGAACACTATCATAGAACGTATCCACCCAGAGTGCGACTAAGAAATAAACTTTTTGCCAATTCTGAATTCATTTAGTAGGATTCACTTTTCAGCGATGGCCGGCAATGCCAGTGTAGAATTAAGAGAAACCGACGTGCCACTTTTTTATTGGGTGTAGAAACTATGGTGATAAAAGTGGTATATCACATTTTCGTTGGTAGTATAGATGAATATAAGGTAGTTTGGATAAATTATAAGACCTGGTGAGCTTCGTTATATTCATGGTGTGTATAAAAAATAAGTTTAGTTTGAAACACATTATAGAGTACTAGTTGGTTACCCGCGCATAGCGGCGGTAATAGAAAATTTACTAACTCAACTCTTTACGCAGTTTCCTACCCGCATAGTAATTTCGTTTCACAACACTTTAAATGTATGTGTTCGTTTGGGTTTCCCATAGCTTTCCCGCAACACCATATTAACATCATCATTCTCGCATGTAAAGAGACAACACACTCTCCGAAAGTATATAGTTTTAACGTATCAAGTTTATATTTAATTAAGGTTAAAGTTGTAAAAAGTATAAATCAACATAAAATAAACCCACTAAAAATGTAAAAAATAAAAAAATTATAAAATATAACAAAATGTATATTGAATTAAAGAGCACAAAATTTTAAAAAATATGGTGAAATTAGATCATAATAAAATTAAATTGATAAAAAGATATTTCAATTTGAAAATAAAAGTGATTTTTTAATCAAAAGAGGACACATGTCACTTTTTGATGTGATTCCCAAAAATAAGATTGATGGTCAAGATTGCACCTCCTTATCTTAATTTTTAATGGGTCTCACATTATAAATGCTTTATATAGTAGTATAGATAGACGATGTTCAACATATACTAACAACTTATGTTTTTCTTCTTTATGATTTAAGTAAAAATATTCTTAAAAATAATTATTTTTACTATATTCCTTCAATAAAGACTCATTTTTATTCCATTTTATAAGCTTATCACATGCGGACAGGGGTTTAATATTAAATACGGCTGAATTATTATTAACACACAACAATGTAATTGGTCACCATGTATATTAGCATTCTTTATTTAATATGATAGAAAACATTTATTATAATTGTTGCAATTGTTTAAATTAAGATAAACTCGCATTCATAATTACTGAAATAATATTAAACAAAGCATTCAATGTGCAAATGCAAAAAAACAACAAACTTACAAAAATTAAATACTTAACTAAAAAATAACGACACACTTAGAAAGCGACATAACATGGTTAGAAGACGACACAAATTTAGAATGGTCTGAGTCGTCTCTCTGCGGCCGGCCTTTTACTTGTATCTTTTCCTTTGTCACTTCCCTCTCGTGCCAAAGGTCAGCGTATGAGGTAGTATCGGCCTGACTTTAGCTATATATCATTGTTTTCTTGCTGGAGGGTTTCCGATGTAGAAGAGAATGTGGTCAGGATTTGATCTTGTATAGCTGGGTGAGTGATACGTTGCTTCTATCCCGTAATACACGGTCTCAGCGGTTTGATCGGTTGAGATGTAGACCCGTCATTTGCACCTCTTTGGCAGTTTGGAGAAATTGGTGTCCCACTGAGAGACGGCGCAGATAAAAGTTGAAGTAACATCTTGGCGAGGTGGCCCTCGGTAAGTCGGAGCAGCCTTTCGGCCAGAGATAGAGTATGGTATCTACCACAAGACACCCAATTCTAATTACTTATTGAACATGCTATAAAGTGTTTTACGCATACCTTGATGTATTATGCATCATTAACAGGTACTGCTCGTGTATGTACCGGACACATTGTGCCGGACATCACTATACGCCGGATAGTACATGCCAGAGTGTATAGCCTGAGAATAAATAACGACACACTTGGAAAGCAACATAACATGGTTAGAAGGCGACACGGGAAACGTGCTGCTCTGCAGGTTGTCCTTATCCTAAAAGTCAAGTGTGACTCTGCCCCTAGCAGACAGGACCGATGGTCTCCTCACATGTCAGTCGTACGTCAGACACAAGGTCAACGGTTAGTGACATCACCCATCAGGTACAATTTTGGGTAGTATAAATACCCAAAGGCATTCTACTATTTCACTATGTTTTTTTCTTCTGACATTACTCACTCTGACAATACTATTCCATCAGTATTAGAACATCATCTTACTCTCACGCCGGAGTTTGATCATGGGGTCACACCTAGGGCGAGACTAACGCGTGTTGTTTCCTTGTGTGTAGGTACCATACTCTATCAGTGGCCGGAAGGTGCTCCGGACTACCGTGGGGCCACCTCGCCAAGATTTTACTTCAACAAATTAGTGCCGTCCGTGGGACCCAAATTCCAAACTGCCAAGAGTTGCGAATGACGGGCTTACATCCGAACCGATCACACCGCTGAACCGTGTTACGGGAAGAAGCAACGATCACTCACCCACCTTACAAGATCAAATCCTGGACCACATCTCTTCACTCGAAACCCTCATCAAGAAACACAATGATAAAGCTGGAACACCGATTACACCCATACGCTTGACCTTTGGCGACGAAGGGAAAGGTGACAAAGGAAAAGGGCCGGCGGAAGAGGCGGATGAAGACCTCAAGAAGCCATACAAGGAGGTCCTAAAATCACCCTTCATCAAACGGATCATCGAGTTCTCAGCCCCAAGTCACCGAATGCCTACGAATTTGAAAATATACGATGGTTCCACCGATCCTGATGATCACATTACTCACTTTGTGGGAACGGCAAACCAAAGGGAGTGGGAAATGCCGGTATGGTGTAGAATGTTCCAGCAAACGTTGGACGAACCCGCGAGGGGATGGTTTGACCGAATGCCCCACGGCTGCATCGATGGTTGGGCTGATCTACGTGAGAAGTTCGTAGAAAGGTTTGCCTTGAGAAGAAAGTGTAGCAAAGACCCAACTGGAGTCTCGAAAATAGTCCGGAAAGCTAACGAAACGTTACCGGACTTCAAGGAACGGTGGACTGAAGAGATGGGATATATCCAGGGGGTTTCGGAAGTGATGCAGATATCAGCATTCATGAGCAACTCCAAGTGTCCCGAACTGGCTAGGCGGTTTTCCGATCAAGTTCCACAGACCGTGACAGAGATGATGAAACGGGTGGATGACTTTGTTAAATCCGATAAGGCTTACAAGAGCACGGAGCTGCCCAAAGGAGAACATCCGGAAAGGGGACAAGGGGCACCATACAAAGGAGCCCGCCCATCACGCATAATGCAAGGAGGGGGTCCGCCTAAAATGGACGGATACAACACCTACAACCGAAGGGATCATTATCAGCCATATGCCTCACCAAGGCAACCTGGTCGGAGGTATGATAACAGAAGATTTGAAAACCAGAGACAAGAGGTCAACCAGCTCGGTTTGGAAGCCTTGGTAAAAAGGCCGAAGGAGATACTAGCCACCGAACTTCAACTTCAACAACCCCCATGCCCACCAATGATTGGAACCCCGAAGAAGGAGAACTTGGATAGATATTGTTATTATCATGGAGAGAAAGGGCATTACACCAACAATTGCTATCAACTGAAAAGGCAATTGGAAGCCGCACTAGAATCCAAGAAGCTCAATCACTTGGTCAAGGACGTAAGACAAAGATGCAACAACCGGGGAAGACAGACGGGGAATAACAACACTAACGGCAAGATAATGAATATGGTATACGTAAGGGCCGAAGGTAAAAAGTGCAAATGCCAGCTAGGAAGGGAAGAGGATTGGATGAACGTGCCGATAACCTTTCCTCCGGTTCAATCCGATGATGTTTCTGATGAGCGGCTCAAAGAGTGTTTGTGGATCAAGGCGAAGCAGTACAAGTTATTTTCGAGCATTGCTTTTGAAACTTACCTTCGACAGTACAAGCCCGTTTGACACAAACCCACACGGAGCTGGTGGGATTCTCTGGAGAACAGTTACTTCTGATGGGAAAGATTAAGTTGGAACTCATGTTTGATATTGAAGGGTTGTGCCGAAGAACCATGATGAATTTCATAGTAGTACAAGCGTCATCTCCATACAATATCATTTTGGGGCGAACCGGAATGAGGGAACTCCGGGCATTCCATCCACAACACATGCAATGATGAAGTTCCCAACCCTGAGGGGAATCGTCACAATGGTTCCTTGGACCGCAGCAATTTTTGAATGTCGACATTTAGAAGGAAAGCAGATTCACCTATAGGAGCTACCAAAAGAAGGGATGGCAGAAGAGGATAAGAATGCAGTAGAAGAAGAAGTCATGGTCAATCCCGTTTTCCCCAATCAAAAGGTCATTATCGGAACACAGTTCTCTCCAGCATATCAAAAACAGTTGATAAACTTGTTAACCCTCAGACATGGTAGGGGTACCAAGGCGGATCATCCAACACTCTTTGAATGTAAATGTGAGCATCACCCAGTGGCGCAAAAGCGAAGAATTATTGGTTCGAAAAAAAGCAAAGTAATGACGAGGGAAGTAGAAGAATGGATCAAGGCCGGTATCGTAAGGCCGGTACGATACCCAACTTGGATCTCTAATCCGGTTTTGGTAAAAAAGGTAGACGGCACTTGGAGAATGTGCATACACTTCAAGAATGTGAATTCAGCATGTCCGAAGGATTATTACCCCCTACCAGAAATCAATCTGAAAATAGAGGCAGTTATGAGGTTCCCTTTTAAGTGTTTCTTGGACGCATACAAGGGGTATCATCAGATCCAAATGGCAAAGGAAGACAAAGAGAAGACAGCCTTCTACACCGATCAGGGGACTTACTGCTACAATAAGATGCCATTCGTCTTGAAAAACACAAGGGCAACTTACCAAAGGCTGGTCGATTCGGCGTTCCAAGCACAGTTGGGAAGGAATTTAGAGGCATATGTGGATGATATGGTCATTAAAAGCAAGACGAAACAAGAGATGATAATGGACATAGCAGAAACCTTTAACAACCTAAGAAAGGTCAATATGAAGTTGAATCCAAAGAAGTGTTCATTTGGTGTCAATGAGGGAAAGTTCTTCAGTGACATGGTTACGTCAGAGGGAATCCGAGCTAACCCAAAGAAGACGAAGGCGGTAGCCAATATGCAATCGCCGAAGACCCTAAAGGAAACGCAAAGTTTGAGTGGGAAGTTGGCCGCATTAAACCGTTTCTTGTCCAAATCAGCCGAACGGGCTCTACCATTCTTCAAAACGCTAAAGAACATAACCAAGGAGAACAAGGATCACTTCCGGTAGACCAAAGAAGCAAAACAATCATTCCAAGAGATGAAGAGGCTAATTATGGAGCTGCCAACATTAACCACCCCTGGCCTAAAAGAAACATTGTATGTGTACTTGGCGATATCCAAAGATGCGGTCAGTGGAGTCTTGATGGCTGACCGAGGGGAAAACAAACACCCATCTGGTATGTTAGCCGGATGCTTCACGAGGCTGAAAGAAACTATGCCCCTCTGGAAAAATTGGCATTGTGCCTATTGCATCTATCTCGAAGGCTGCGAAGATACTTTAAAGCCCACCCATCAAAGTAATAACCGATCAACCTATTAAACAAATACTCAACAAACCAGAGGTATCTAGAAAATTAGCTAAATATGCAGTAGAGCTGGGGGCCTACAACATCACATATATACCTCGGAATGCGGTTAAAGGTCAGGTATTGGCAGATTTCTTGAATGAAATTATGGTGGGTACCAAACATATAGAAGTATGCAGTTTGGTCGGCGAAGAAAGTTGGAAGAATGGACCCTGTTCACTGACGGGGCATCCAGTCTGAAGGGAGCAGGTGCGGGCCTCATGTTGATCGACCCAACGGGAACCGAATATACCTATGCCATTAGGCTAAACTTCACAAGCACCAACAATGAAGCAGAATATGAGGCGATGTTAGCTGGCCTCCAAATCGCAGAAAAAATGAAAGTTAGGGCTCTCAAAGTTAAAGTTGATTCCAAATTGGTGGCTTGTCAGTTGAATGGCGAATTTGTGGCCAGTAGTGAAGGAATGGAAAAATATTTGGCAAAGGCAAAGGAGCTCTCGATCCTTTTTAGAAAATTTTCAATAGAAAATGTACCTCGGAATCAAAATCAAAAGGCAGATGTACTAAGCAAGCTGGCCTCGGTTGCATTCAATCACTTGACGAAGGAGGTGCTAGTCAAAGTCTTAAATGCAAAGTCCGTAGACGTAAAAGAGGTGAGCACAATCGTGGAGGAGGAAGAAGATAACTGGATGACTCTAATTATAAGATGCCTAGAAGAAGGAATTTGGCCGGAAGATGAAAAGGAAGCAAGAACCCTCCAGATGAAGATCGGCCAATACACACTAGTGGAAGGGGTTCTATTCAAAAAATCATACATGTCTCCAATGCTAAGATGTGTCGGTCCTCTATAAGCAAATTATATAATTAGGGAGGTACACGAGGGAGCATGCGGAATGCATCCCGGAGCACGATCGGTAGTGGCAAAGATCATGCGACAAGGGTACTATTGGTCGTCCATGCATTGAGATACAAAGGAGGTAGTGGACAAATGTGACTCATGTCAAATACACACTCCGGTACCAAAACTACCAAAGACACGTTTGACGTCCATCATGGCACCTTGGCCCTTTTACCAGTGGGGTCTGGACATTTTGGGGCCACTTCCAGAGGGTCCGGGAAAGCTTAAGTTCATCATTGTGGCCTTAGACTACTTTACCAAATGGATGGAAGCAAAGCCTTTAGCCAAAACTAACGGTAAGGAAGTCAAGAAATATGTCTGGGAAAATATCATATGCAGGTTCGGCTTACCAAGGGTAATCGTGACCGACAACGGAACGCAGCTGGTGAATGATCCGTTCAAAGGTTGGTGCAAGAAATGGAAGATCAAGCAAATGAACACTGCGGTCGCACATCCACAAGCTCACGGTCTTGTAGAAAGAGCCAATAAGTCCATAATGCACGGCCTGAAGGCGAGGCTAGGCCAGGAAAGAGTAGGATGGGTTGATGAACTGCCTAACATCATGTGGGCGCATCAGACTATGTTGAAGACAAGCAATGGCAAGACTCCATTCAGTCTAACTTATGAAAGTGAGGCAGTCATACCTGCCGAGATAGGTATGCCCACATACCGGATGATCTAATTCAATGAAACACAGAACGAGGAGGAGATGCGACTGAACCTCGATCTCATTCAAGAAAGGAGAGAAACGGCAGCCATCCGAGAAGCCAACTATAAGAAAAAGGTAGAACAATATTACAACAAGCGAGTCCGGCCCGTATCTTTTAAGGTAGGAGACTTCGTGTATCGAAAGAATGAAGCTAGTCGTATGTAGAATCAAGGCAAGTTAGGGCCAAATTAGGAAGTCCCATACCGGGTGGTCGAAGCATACGACAACGGTTCATACAAGCTTTGTAATATGAATGACCGAGAGATCCCTCGCACGTGGCAGGCGATCAATCTCCGGAATTATTTCATGTAATTCCTTTAACATATTAATGACTAATGAATTATCATCCCTCTCCATATGAGAGAGAGTAAGGGGTAGTTTTGTTGAAATTATTGTACTTAGGAAAAAATATATGTGACTCCTCCGGATGGCTAGCTACCTCTGGAGAAACGTGTTGTCAATGTCTAAAAGAAGTGTTCGTCACTTTGCGACCCGAGTGTCTGTCACGGGACGGTCAAAGGACAAACGAATATGTGGCTCGCATGTAGTCAATGTCCAATACAAACCCCTAAGTCTAATTAACTAGGGAAGAGCCTTCGTCAAAAGGCTATGCCCCGAACGTAATGTTCGGAAGAACGTATGTAAACGTTATATAAAGTGTCCGTCACTCGTCGGGGTACCTAATTAGGGCCCAGAGCCAGACAAACACCATGTGACTCCGGCGTAGTCAATGTCTACACAAATCAATTGAAGGTTATAAAAAGCAAGTAAAGGAAATGTATAAACAAAACCACACAGGAATAACAAAACATGATAAGCACTTCATTTAATTTAGTAGCATACAAAATAACGGACATACGATCCGAATACAAGTTACATCAAAAGAGATTACGAATGTTATGCAGGGAAAATACAATCAGGTAGTAATGTCGAATGGAGTGTCCGCATGGTTCTTGGGAGCAGAGGCCGGAGGTTGTTGAGCAACATCCTCAACGGCCGCACCAGAGGTCTCTCCTTAAGGGGGGAGGAAGGGGAACATCCGAAGATACCTTCAACAGTTCACTCATGGGGAGGTCACAAGAAGTAGCAATCTTCTCAACACAGGTATAAGACATTGTAAAAAGCTCTCGATGCTTTGTTTCCCATAACTTCGATCCTTCAATATCCAAGTCCTCGGTCTCTGATAAGAACTGCGCTATCTCATCCTCGGTTCTACCCAAGCTAAGCCCCCCCCCCCCCAACCACCCAATAGTAAAGCACAATTGGTGTTGGGATTAAAAGTCTTCTTGATGCTGTTTGGATTACTGCTGCTCGTGTTTTTATTAATGCTGCTCAGATGAAGTTAGTGCTGCTCATGAACTTTAAAGAAAATATTCTAAGTAGTTAGTACTGCTAGTTTTAAGTTAGTACTATTTGTTAGTACTGCTTAATTGATATGTATTAGTTATTTATAGAAAAAGATTTTATATACTTAGGAAAGTATTGTAAGCCGAGTAGGACTCCTTGGTGTATAAAAGGAGGTCCTAGGGCATAAAGATTGATGTACCAAAACCAAAAATCAATCTTTTTATTAGCTTCAAGGTCTTTGTAACCCTAATACTTTGAGAGTATCCGTATTATTATTATTAATAATATTGGAGCTTATTTGTTGAATTGTATGTTCATAGAATTACTATTTCATTGATAATTCTTATTAATATTAAAGATTAGATTCCGCATAATCTTTAATACATTCAAACAAAGCTTTTACTATAGTTGTGTTAGATTTATCTAATATAACTAAACCTTAAACAAGCATAAGGAATTCAATCTATTAAAGTGGGATCAACAAGTGGTATCAGAGCTTGTTGAAAAGCTTTGAATAAGAAGAACTTGTTTTTATACTGTGGATCAAGATTCTGCACACATGGTGGCTGCATCCAAAGTTCCCATGCTTAAACTTGGTGAGTTTAAGATATGGAGGATGCGGATTGAACAATATATCCAGATGATAGACTATGCACTATGGGAAGTCATAGAGAATAGTGTAGCCTTGCCAAAAACAAAATTTTTGGAAGGAGTTATGACAAAGATGCCTATTACTACTGCTGAAGAAAAGACTCAGAGAAGATTAGAGGTGAAAGCTAGAAGTACTTTAATGACGGGCATTCTGTTGGGATTAAAAGACTTCTTGATGATTTTAGAGTTACTGCTGCTCAGGTGTGTGTTACTACTGCTAGCAAAAAGATATGTGTTACTACTGCTAGCACAAAGATAATGAAAAATATGTTAAGTAGTTAGTACTGCTAGTGTAACTTAGTTACTACTGCTAGTGTAACTTAGTACTGCTAGTATATATTAGTACTACTAGTGTAACTTAGTACTACTAGTATATATTAGTACTGCTAGTTACTACTGCTAGTATATGTTAGTATTGCTAGAGTAAAGTTAGTACTGGTGATAAAGATTAAAGAAAATATTCTAAGTAGTTACTACTGCTTGTACACAGTTAATGTTGCTGGTGTATAAGTTACTACTGCTTGTTTAAAGTTAATGCTGCTAGTACAAAGTTACAACTGCTGAAAGATTAAGACTGCTGAAAGAGTTTTTACTGTCAAGGGATGGATAAAGATTGCTCAGAGAAAAGATAAAGATTGCTTATGTGATATGTATGAGATATTTTTGTAAAATATACGTATAAGTTATTTGTTTAGAAGATCATGATAACTTAGGAAAATATTGTAAGCCGGTTAGGACTCCTTGGTGTATAAAAGGAGGTCCTAGGGCATAGAGTTAGATATCTAAAAAATCTTTTGTTTTGATATCGTTATAGCTTCAAGGTTTTGTAACCCTAATACTAGTTAGAGTATTCGTATTAATATATTGAAGCTTTTGTTTGTTAATCTTTGTGTTCATTAGTATTACTGTTTCATTGAAGAATTCTTTTTATATTAAAGATTAGATTCCGCATAATCTTTAGTATTATCAAACAAAGTTTCTATTATAGTTGTGTAGGATTTATCTTGCATAACTAAACCTTACACAAGCTAAGGAATTAAAGATCCATTCAAGTGGGATCAACAAGTGGTATCAAAGCTTGTTGCTTTGAGAAACTTTGCCAAGACATAGATCAAGACTCAGTACATATGGTGGCTGCATCAAAAGTACCTATGCTCAAACCAGGTGAGTTTGAGCTTTGGAGAATGAGGATGGAACAGTACATCTAGATGGTTGACTATGCTCTATGGGAGGTCATAGAAAATGGAAACACTGCACCAAAAACAACACTTGTGGAAGGTATTAAGAATGTAATACCTCCTACAACTGCTGAAGAAAAGGCACAAAGGAGGTTAGAGTTAAAGGTAAGAAACACTTTATTGATGGGAATCCCTAATGAACATCAATTGAAGTTTAACTCTATTAAAGATGCCAAGTCATTGCTGCAGGCTATTGAGAAGAGGTTTGGAGGGAATGTTGCTACTAAAAAGACTCAGAGGAATCTTCTAAAGCAGCAGTATGAAAATTTTACTGCATCTAGCTCAGAGGTGTTAGATCAAACCTTTGATAGGTTTCAAAAGCTTATCAGTCAGTTGGAGATTCATGGTGAAACTATCTCACAAGAAGATGTGAATCAAAAATTCTTAAGAAGTCTGTCACCAGAATGGAACACACATACCATTGTGTGGAGGAACAAGCTTGAGATTGATACATTAAGCCTGGATGATCTTTACAACAACCAAAAGATATATAAACCAGAGGTCAAAGGGATATCAAGCTCAAGCACAAACACATAAAACGTAGCCTTTATGTCCTCAAACAGCACTAACAGTACAAATGGACCAGTTAATACTGCTCATGGTGCAACAAATGCTAGCACTCAAGCTACTACTAACTCAAAAACAATTGACAACTTGAGTGATGCTGTCATCTGTTCTTTCTTTGCAAGTCAACCAAACAGTCCACAACTTGACAATGAGGACTTGCAACAAATTCATCCTGATGATTTAGAAGAGATGGATTTAAGGTGGCAGATGGCTATGCTTACAATGAGGGCAAGGAGATTATTGAAGAACACTGAAAGGAAGCTTTCTGTGAATGGTACTGAGATCATTAGGTTTGATAAGTCCAAGGTGGAGTGTTACAACTGCCATAAAAGGGGACACTTTGCAAGGGAGTGCAGGGCTCCAAGGAACCAAGAAAACAGGAACAGGGAAAGCACAAGAAGAAGTGTGCCAGTGGAGATAACTACTTTCAATGATTTGATCTCATGTGATGGTCTTGGTGATTATGATTGGAGTGATCAAGCAGAAAAAGGTCTAACTAACTTTGCACTCTTGTCTTACACTTCTACAAGTTCTAACTCTGAGGTATCAACTGATTCAAGCTGTTCATCATCTTGTTTGGAAAATGTTAAAATTTTTAAAGAACAAAATGATCAACTGTTAAAATTCTTAAGGACATCTAAGTTAAATGTTATTGCTTATAAAACAGGTTTAGAGTCTATAGAAGCAAGACTTCTAGTTTATAATAAAAATGAGTCTGTTTATAAGGAAGATATCAAGCTCTTAAAACATGAGATTTATTTAAAAGAAGTAGCCATTACAGAGCTTAAGAGAAAGTTGGAATTGGCTCAAAAACAAAAAGATTAAATTCAGCTAACAGTAGAAAATTTTGAGAATTCATCTAAAAACTTAAACAAACTACTAGATTGTCAGATAGTTGATAAGTGCAAAACAGGTTTAGGTTATAATGTTGTTCCACCTCCTTATACAGGAAAATTTATGCATCTAAAACCTGATTTTTCATTCTTTGGTCTAGAAGAGTTTGTAAATGAGCCTATAGTTAGTGAGCCTACAGTTAAGAAGCCTGTAGTTGAGACTAGTGAAGCTAAGACTAGTAAAGCAAAGCCTAAGGTTGTTAGGAAGAATAATGTCCAATTATTGAGGATTGGGTGTCTAATAGTGAGGAAGAAGATGTGCCTCAGGCTAAGATAGAGAAGAAAACTGTTAAACCTAGTTTTGCTAAAATAGAGTTTGTTAAATCTAAAGAGCAAGTAAAATCTCCTAGGAAAACAACTATTAAACAAGGTAATTAAAATAGGCTGAACACACATAGTCCTAGAGGCAATCAAAGAAACTGGAATAACATGATGTCTCAAAGATTAGGAAGTAATTTTGAGATGATTAACAAAGTTTGCTATGTGTGTGGAAGTTTTGATCACATGCAGTATGATTGTAATAACCATTAGAAATAGTCTAATAACAAAAAGATGGTAAAACTAGTGTGAAACTATTCTCAAAGGATGAATCACCAGAATTTTTCTAGAATGACTCACCCCAGTCCTAAAAGGAACATGGTTCCAAAAGTAGTATTAATGAGGTCTGGCTTAGTATCACTTACTACTGCTAGACCAATTAATACTGCTCAACCCAAAACAATAATGAATAGTGCAAGACCAATGACAAATGTTTTTAATAAAGCACATTCAATTGTTAGAAGGCCCATTAACAACAAAACAACAACTAAAAATAGTAATTTTAATAAGAGGGTTAATACTGTTAGTGATAAGAATGTTAATACTGCTAGGCCAAAAGCAGTAGTTAATGCTGCTAGGCCAAAAGCAGTACTTAATGCTGTTAAGGGAAACCAGGTTAATGTTGTTAAGGCCTCAGCTTGTTGGGTTTGGAAACCAAAGACTAAAGTTTTAGACCATGTTTCTAAACACAACAGTGCATCAATCACCCTAAAGAAGTTTGATTATGTTGATG
This sequence comes from Tanacetum coccineum, assembly GCA_026074375.1. Taxonomy (NCBI): domain Eukaryota; kingdom Viridiplantae; phylum Streptophyta; class Magnoliopsida; order Asterales; family Asteraceae; genus Tanacetum; species Tanacetum coccineum. Next base: position 32,319 of record BQNB010001187.1, read on the forward strand.
CACAAGGCAGATCCAAGTCAGTAATGGCTTGGGTCCCCAAAAGAAGCTGATTTTCTTATCTAATGTGCAGGGCAATCCACAAATGGATTTACAGGATCAAGGAGTGATTGACAGTGGATGCTCAAGGCACATGACAGGGAACATGTCCTATCTTACTGACTTTGAAGAAATTGATGGAGGATATGTTGCCTTTGGAGGTAACCCTAAAGGAGGGAAAATCACAAGCAGAGGTACAATAAAAACTGGTAATTTAGATTTTGAGAATGTGTATTTTGTAAGAGAATTACAGTTTAACCTCTTTAGTGTCTCACAAATGTGTGACAAAAAGAATAGTGTTCTCTTTAATGACACTGAATGTATTGTTTTATCTCCAAACTTTAAGTTAACTGATGAAAGTCATGTTTTACTTAAAGTTCCTAGAAAGAACAATATGTATAGTGTTGATTTAAAGAATATTGTTCCTAAAGGAGGTCTAACTTGTCTCTTTGCAAAAGCCACATCTGATGAATCTAAACTTTGGCATAGGAGACTTGGACACATAAATTTCAAAACTATGAATAAACTGGTTAAGGGAAATCTTGTAAGAGGTTTACCTTCAAAACTTTTTGAAAATGATCAAACCTGTGTTGCTTGTCAAAAGGGAAAGCAACATAGAGCTTCTTGTAAGTCCAAAACAGTAAGTTCAATCAGCCAACCTTTACATATGTTGCACATGGATTTGTTTGGTCCAACATTTGTAAAAAGCTTAATGAAAAAGATGTATTGCCTAGTTGTCACAGATGATTACAGTAGGTTTAGTTGGGTTTTCTTTCTAGCTACTAAGGATGAGACTAGTGGCATTCTTAAGTCCTTTATAACTGGAGTAGAAAATCTAATAGATCAAAGGGTTAAGGTAATTAGGTGTGACAATGGAACTGAGTTCAAGAATAAGGAGATGAATCAGTTTTGTGAGAGAAAAGGTATTAAGAGAGAATTTAGTGTAGCTAGAACTCCTCAACAAAATGGAGTAGCTGAGAGGAAAAATAGAACACTAATTGAGGCTGCTAGGACAATGCTAGCTGATTCTAAGCTACCTACTACTTTTTGGGCTGAAGCAGTTAATACTGCTTGCTATGTGCAAAATAGGGTATTAGTAACTAAGCCTCATAACAAGACCCCTTATGAACTTTTTCTTGGTAGAAAACCAGCTTTAGGCTTTATGAGACCATTTGGGTGTCCTGTTACAATTCTCAATACCATAGATCACTTAGGCAAGTTTGATGGTAAGGCTGATGAAGGATTCTTTGTTGGGTACTCAATCAATAGTAAAGCATTTAGAGTATTCAACAGTAGAACTAGGATAGTTGAAGAGAACCTGCATGTCCAGTTTAGTGAGAATACACCTAATATTGCAGGAAGTGGACCAAATTGGCTTTTTGATATTGATGCACTAACAAAGTCAATGAATTATAAGCCAGTTGTTGCAGGAAATCAGTCTAATGGTAATGCAGGTACAAAAGCATGTGATGATGCAGGTAAAGCTAGAATGGAGACAGTACCTGGCAAAGATTACATACTGCTACCATTGTGGACTGCTGATCCACCATTCTCTCAAAGTTCAAAGAGTTCTCCTAATGATGGATTCAAACCTCCAGGAGATGATGAAAAGAAGGTTACTGAAGAACCAAGAAAAGAAGGTGGTGATTCAAGTAATGATCAAGAGAAAGAGGATGATAATGTTAACAGCACTAACAATGTTAATACTGCTAGTGATGGAAACAACACTAACAATATTAATGTTGTTAGTTCAACTGTTAATGCTGCTGGCATAGAAGTTAATGCTGTTGGTGCAAAAACAAGCATTGAACTTCCAGATGATCCTAATATGCCTGAATTGGAAGATATTGTTTATTCAGATGATGATGAAGATGTTGGTGCAGAGGCTGACATGAACAATTTGAATACATTTATGCCTGTCAGTCCTATTCCAACTACAAGAATACACAAAGATCATCCAGTTGAACAAATTATTGGAGACTTGAATTCAGCACCTCAAACAAGAAGAATGACAAAGAATTTGGAAGAACATGGTTTGTTTAGTTCAGTTCAGCAAAGAACAAACCATAAAGACTTTCAAAATTGCTTATTTGCTTGCTTTCTATCACAAGAAGAACCCAAAAAGGTAATTCATGCATTAAAGGATCCAAGCTGGATAGAGGCTATGCAGGAAGAGCTTCTACAATTCAAGCTACAAGAAGTTTGGACCCTGGTGGATTTACCAAATGGCAAAAGGGCTATTGGCACTAAATGGGTCTTCAGGAACAAGAAGGATGAAAGAGGCATTGTGATAAAGAACAAAGCAAGGTTGGTTGCTCAAGGGTACACACAAGAAGAAGGGATTGACTATGATGAAGTCTTTGCCCCTGTTGCCAGAATTGAAGCAATTAGGCTATTCTTAGCCTATGCCTCATTTAAAGACTTTGTGGTGTAGATCAAGATTCATACTGACAAGAATGTTGCAGATTTGCTTACAAAAGCATTTGATGTAAGTAGATTTCAATATTTGATTGCTAGTATTGGACCCCCCCCCATGCTCCCACTCTTTACACCCGCTCCTTGATACACTCCCCGGCAAAATGGCTCCCGAGGTACATGACTTCGACCCGACGACCGCTGCCTAAGAACAAAAACAGAAAGAGAGATGTGTGATAAAAATAGATAGAGTGATTTAGTGAGAAAAAAATTGAGAGAATTTATGAGTTGAAAAACAGAAAGAGAGCTGTGTGAGATAAAAATAGATAGTGATTTGGTGAGAAAAAGAATTGGGAGAAGTTGTGAGCTGAAAAATAGAAAGAGAGTTGAATATATTAATAACAGACAAAGAGAATTGTGAGCTAAAAGAATTGAGAGAAAGCAAAAACCCCGCCGCCCCCCCCCCCCCCCGCGAATTGTGCGCTAAAAGAATTGAGAGAAAGCAAAAATAGATAAAGAGTTTTTGTGAGTCAAAATGTTAATTTGATGATGGAAAAGCTGTTTGAAATGGAATTGAAGTTAATACTGGTAACTCAATGTTAATGCTGCCAGGCATAACTTACTACTGCTGGGTTACTACTCCTGGGCGAAGTTAATGCTGTTAGGCATAAACTTACTACTGCTGTGTGTGTGGTGTGTATGTTGTGTATAGATATAATAACGTTATTGCTTGCTGTTGAAAGTTAATACAGCTAGGCCATAACCTCCTACATCGCTGCCCCCGTTGAACGTTATATCGTTGATTGAGGGTAGTTTCATTAAATACCTTCAATTAAAAGGGTTTATTACCACTCTCATAAATCGATTTCAATTTTTCATATACTCTCTAATCATAAACACTAACTCAATTTCATCATTTATCATCAAAACCCAATACAATGACGACCTTACAATTTGCTGATACTCATAATTTAGTCGCGTTTTTGGCTAAACCCACTGAAAGTAAGGGATTTAAACAAGTTGTTGATTTTCTGAATGCTAGTTCTATAAAGTATGCTTTAACCGTTAATCCTACTATATATACTTCATGTATTGAATAATTTTGGGCTACTGTTAAGGTGAAAATGGTCAATAGGGGAACTAACAGTTGACTAAACCCTAGTGGATATGAAAGAAGTCTTCATAAACTGAAGCAACTGTAAGAAGAGATCTTCAACTGGAAGATGTTGATGGTGTTGATTGTCTGCCAAATGCTACAATTTTTAAACAGCTTACACTCATAGGGTATGAAAAACTTTCATAGAAGTTAACTTTCTATAAGGCATTCTTCTCTCCCCAATGGAAATTTATTATCCATACCATTTTGCAATGCCCAAGTGCTAAGGATATACTACATGGAATGAATTTAGTAGCACTATGGCTTCTGCAGTTATCTACCTAGCAACAAACCAAAAGTTCAACTTTTCCAAGTATAGTTTTGAAAGCATGGTGAAGAACTTGGATAGTGCTGTCATGTGTTTCTTGTTCGCGCGCTCGCTCAAGATTCCGCGCGCACAGTCTTTTTGAATTAACCAACTAGAGGGATGGGCTACTCACAACATAATTTATATTGCAACCAATCTCACTCAAAAGAAGGTTTTTTGCTTAATTGAAAGAGGCTAGGAAAAGGGACTTTCTGGTAGAGTAACACCCTTTGTTCTAAACTATGGATGGTGCAAGTCTGATAGGAAAAACAGGGGGAAGGTTTTGACATGCCAATGATCCCCATCATACACCCACCATTATTCCATCATCACATTACAACACTCAAGGGAAACAGAGGCATAGGAAAACTCAATACATAAAGGACACATTGAGATTCCTCAGTCTAGTGTTCTTGGTGGAGATGTAGCAGATAAGGCTGTCTATGAGGAGAGGGATGACAGTTTGGAAAGGGCTACCACTACTGCTACTGGCTTAGATGCAGAGCAGGACAGAGGTAACATCTCTAGGACCCAATCCAAGGTAATACCTAATGAACCAAGCTCCATTAGAACTAGTTTACGTGGTGGTCCCAAGGGCCAAGACACCATGAGGGATACCATTGCTTAGACTAGGGCTGAGAATGTATCTAAAGTTTATAATGATCCTGCATTGCGAGTTAACACTCTCAAAGTGGTGAGGATAGTCTGCAACTAAAGGAATTGATGGAATTTTGTACCAAATTGCAACAAAGAGTTCTTGACCTGGAAAACACAAAGACTGCTCAAGCACAGGAGATTACAAGTCTAAAAAGAGAGTCAAGAAGCTAGAGAGAAAGAAAAAGTCAAGAACTTATGGTCTTAAAAGGTTATACAAGGTTGGTTTGTCTGCTAGAATTGATTCCTCAGATGATGAAGCTACTTTGGGTGATCAGGAGGATGCATCCAAACAGGGGAGGAAAATTCATGATATTAATGTTGATAATGACATCACCTTGGATAGTAATCATTTTGATACTGATCTTGATATGTTTGGAATGCATGATCTTGATGGTGATGAGGTATTTGTAGAAACTGAAGAGCATGTGGTTAATGCTGCTACAGCTACAAGTATAATTTCAGTTAGTGCTGCCAATGATTTATCTGATGTTGACATGACTTTAGCTCAAGCACTGGCAGAATTAAAGAGTACTAAACCCAAGGCTGTTACAACTGCTGCTACAACAACTACAACTGCTGTTACAAGACCCAAGGCTAAAGGGCTTGTTATTCAAGAGCAGGAGCAAGCATCTACACCAATAACTTCTTCAAAGGACAAGGGTAAAGGAATCATGGTTGAAGAACCTTTGAAGATGAAGAAGAAAGATCAAGTCCTCTTTGATGAACAAGAAGCTATAAGGCTACAAGCTTAATTTGATGAGGAAGAGAGGATTGCAAGAGAAAAAGAAGAAGCCAATGCTGCCTTAATTGCACAATGGAATGATATTCAGGATAAGGTTGAGACTGACTATGAATTAGCTCAAAGGCTGCAAGCAGAGGAACAAGAAGAGTTGACAATTGAAGAAAAGTCTAAACTATTTCAACAACTCTTAGAGAAAAGGAGGAAGCACTTTGCAGCTAAGAGAGCAGAAGAAAGGAGAAATAGACCACCCACAAAAGCTCAACAAAGGAGTATAATGTGTACCTATCTGAAAAACATGGCAGGATGGAAGCCCAAAGACTTAAAGACTAAGTCCTTTGCCAATGTTCAAGAGTTATTTGATAAAGCAATGAAAAGGGTAAACACATTTGTTGATATGGACACAGAATTGATGGAAGGCAGTGAGACAAGAGAAGAAAGCAGTTCTAAAAGAGCAGGTGATGAGCTAGAACAAGAGCCTTCAAAGAAGCAAAAGGTGGATGATGATAAAGAAACTGAAGAGCTTAAGCAATGTATGGAAATCATTTCAGATGATGGAGATGATGTAACTATTGAAGCTACACCTTTATCTACCAAATCTCCAACCATTGTTGACTACAAGATCTACAAAGAAGGGAAGAAAAGCTATTTCCAAATTATCAGAGCAGATGGTAATTCTCAGATGTATTTAACTTTTGGAAAGATGCTTAAAAACTTTGACAGAGAAGATTTAGAAGTTCTTTGGAGTATAGTCAAAGAAAGATTTAAGAAGACAGAACCAATGAATTACATGGATACTTTTTTACATCTTAATTTGAAGACCATATTTGAAAATCATCTTGAAGATAATGTATGGAAGAATCAACAAGGATTAGTTAAAGTGCTAAACTGGAAGCATTATGATTCTTATGGAGTTCATTGGTGACAATGTGAAACATACTTTATTATCTTTGGTTTGAGAAGATGTATACAATTACAAAAGCACATCTACATCAGATGTTTAATGATGTGAAGCTCCAAGTTGATTATGAGTGTGAAATGGCATTTGAGCTTCTTAGATTGGTCAAGAAACAGGTTAAGGAAGGCTATGTACCTCAATGAAGTGTTTGGAAGCATCCTCTTGGTGATTGAAGAAGATTTGAATGAAACTTGATGATTTTGATGATAAATATCAAGTTTGGGATGGTGTTAGGATTATAAGCCTTCTTGAGTTACTGTGCTAAGCATTAATTAGTGCTTGTTAGTAATCTTAATGAAAAATATGCTAAGTAGTTAGTACTGCTAGTTACTACTACTAGTGTAAGTTACTACTGCTAGTGTATATTAATACTGCTAGTTACTACTGCTAGTAATGTTAGTACCGCTAGAGTAATGTTAGTACTGCTAGAGTAAAGTTAGTACTACTAGTATAACATAGTACTGTTGGAGAAGTTTGAAGAAAACTTTCTAAGTAGTTAATGCTGCTTGTACACAGTTAGTGCTGCTGGTATAAAAGTGTTGGGAATTATGCATTCCCTTGTTCTTAGTAACAGCGGGATAGTTATTATTACCTTTGTACCGCTTAGTTGTTAATTAGTAATGACAGTACAAAATGTTAAGTACTGATCAGATAGTTAGTACCGTTAGTATAAAGTAGTTAGTACGTTTATGAGATATGCCATGAGTATCTTAGGAAAGGATATGCATGATCACTTTAAACGCGTTTTGTAAAAGCCGGGTGGCCCCCCATTAGGGTTTCCTTAGTCTATAAAAGGAACACACTAGGGCATAGTTGTAGATATAGTTCTACTACTAAAATCATAGAGATCGAATAGTAATCATAGCTTGTAATCTGTAACTTAGGCAAATTCAAGGTTTAATATAAAAGTTCTTTTGTGATATTCAATATTGTTCTTCTTAGCATTATTGATTAGATTCCACATAATCAATAGTGTTTACTCAGTGTTTCATTATTGTTTCTTTAGAATTATCTAAAGGAGCAAACTCTTTGCAAGCTGTAGGTTAAGATCTATTCAGTAAAACGATCCAACAAAAAGTTAGTACTGTTGGTACTCGCAGAGTGTATTGCCCACTTGTACAAAATGTTACAACGCAAACAAGATTCACCCAACCGACGAAAGGATAATAGACCCGCGCTTAGAGAAAAGTAAGATTTGCTTATGTGTGTATGTATCAAGAAATTTTTTAAAAGATACGCTATAAGTTATTTGTTCAAGGAAAGATCCATCGCTCGCTCTCTTAGGAAAAATATTGTAATCCCATTAGGACTCCTTGGTGTATAAAAGGAGGTCCTAGGGTATAGAATTCTATGTATAAAGTATCAAAAATGAGTCATTCATAGAATTGTCATAGCTTCAAGGTTTTGTAACCCTAATACTAGTTAGAGTATTCGTATTAATATATTGAAGCTTTTGTTTGTTAATCTGTGTGTTCATTAAACAAACATTTCTTCCCATTAAAGAATTACTTCCTTATAATTAAAGATTAGATTCCGATATGATATTTAGTATTATCAATCAAAAGTTTCTATCATAGTTATGTCCTCCCCCCCCCCCCCCCCCCCCCCCCCCCCCCCTCGCCTATCACAATCCCCCCACCCCCACCCCCCCCACCACCCCCACACCCCCTACCTCCCGAATTCAAGATCCATTCAAGTGGGATCAACATAAACGCAACATGTTTTACAACTTCCTAGGCAGAGTACCTAATCGTTGTAGTGTAGTATAGCAAGGACTCGGGGGTTGTTATCGTTATCTAGAGGAATAGGCTGTGAAGGTCAGATCGAATGTCACTAAGGTCTAAGGGTTGAGAGAAGATTATTAATGTATTTTTATATTTTTTTAGAAAGCAAGTAAAATCTCGGGTTTGAATATGGTTTGATTTAGCTAATGACTACTCCTAATTGCAAGAAATAAAATAAACTAGAAAACAATTATACAACAAAGCGTATTTACCTAGGATGCACTACTCCTTGCTAGCTATCCAACTCTACCTATCGCTTTGTCACCCTCGTGATGAATGTGTAAGTATTTCCTATTTCATGAACGAATTACATGAACCTGCCTTCTATGTAATACTCCGTTAAGACAACGCACAAGTAAGGTAGTATGAAGACTATTACAAGGCTCCTAAGTCCCGTATCCTACACATATTTAAATACCCCCCACAAGAGGTGCTCCGCACTCTCCATATTTACGCAAGGTAGTATGAAGACTTTTGCGATGGTATCCTTTTTACACAATCACATTTCCCTAGATGTCTATGCTAATGTAATATCTTATAGCTAGTTTTCTAGAGCCTAACGCGCACACCATCAACAAGAAGCAATAGGAAACAAGAATTATAAATTATAATCAATTAGACTCATTGAATCTGTCCCCCTCACCGCATCTACCACCCCCCCTCCCCTCCTCTGAGCCACCCCTGGTCCCTCCCTACTCCTTCCCCACCCCCCCCATCCCTACATCTAACGAAGCCACCCCCCCCCCCCCCCCAAGATCTAATTAACTAATAACAAATTTCATGCATTCCCAAATAAATACTAGATGAATTAGCCAAGCATACTTAAACAATAGAAATTATAATCAACAAAAGGAACTGAAGACATGAATTAAGATATAAATGATAATCAAACACATTAACAAGATTGTTTATGGATTAAATTAGACTTTAAGTTGCTGGAAAAACACCTTCACCATAACTAGAATCAAGCCCTTAGGGTTTGGGCTGATAATAATACAAAGTTTGAGGTTATGTTTAAAGAAAAGTTGAGTCGGTTCATCCTGATGCGTCAGATGATTTTTTCTACAGATGGTTCACCTCACTCTGAATAACAACTTGTAGATTTTCTCTCTTTGGTCGCGTGGGCAGTTGAATCATCAAAGTTCGAGTTTGTATGAAGGAGTTATGATCAAAACAATATCTAGTACTCCGCGCGCAAGTTGAATGGTCATCTTTATCTTGTGATCCCGTCTAGTCCCTCGCTCAATTTTGCCACGTAAACTAATGAGTCACGAGTTAGCAGTACTATCAAAATGATACATCCCTATCGTATACGAGATGTCCCACGTCTTACCATCACGGTCGTTGGAATTATTTTTAGGCTTTCACTTTAGTTGGTGTAAGTCCTTTTCTGTCGTCGCCTGAGAAGATTCCGCACACTGTTCGCTTGAGCGTCTACTGATGTCGTCGAAGAATTGCGACGCCATCTTCAGCCACTTTGTGGATTTTCCTTCTATCAGAATTTGGTGTTTTCTTGTTAGGGTTACAATCTGACCCCGTTTCTACCAATTGAGTCCCCAAATAGTCACGTGTATTTCCTCCAAATATTCCTAAAATTCTAATAAATGTCAAAAAAAGAAATGATATTAAGGCATGTATTTTTAGGAGATTTGCATGTTTGATTTAGGGGGGTTTTTTTAATGTACGCCATAAGTATATAAAATGACACCTCATCAATTTCCTACACTTGGGATTTGCTTGTCTCAGCAAATAGGCTTTTTTACCTTAGACAATAGCACATTATCGGGGGTATTTACTGACTTTTTAAGATAGCTTATGGCCCAACCTTCTAGACCTCGTTATTAAAAAGCACTCAAAAATACTAATTTTCTTGCACCTCACATAAGTGTTTAGATTATCTCTTTCTCTCGGGTGTATAATGATATATAACAATATGGGAAATGGAAAATTAACATTCATTACTTGTTATAGTATATAAATTACCATAAGCTTGATAAAGGATCAAAACTCCACTGCTATGGCATAAGCACCTAGCAATTACTATCAAAGAGGTCTTTAAAGGGTTGTGATGTTTGGATGTAAGTTAAACGGAAATGGAAACGAAAATAGATGGGATACATTTGGGTGAATTTGGGGTGGATTTGGGTGGTGGTGAGTTAATTAATATACAAGAATACATGTGAATGCGTTGTTAAGACAAGACTTGACAACACTAGGAATAGGATATACAAAACTCTAGATCAGACTTTTTCTTTTTCTTTTCTGAGTCTATTCTTGACTTATAAACATAAGCAAAATGGCAGCCCATACATTTTTTTAATATTTTTTGTCGATTTATTTATTTCTTTTTCTCTTTTCTTTCCGTACACTTTTGCCCTGCCATTTTCTTAAACATAATAATGCATGACTTGGGGTTTATAAATACACCCCTACTACACCCCTACACTTGAGTTTTTGATACTCAATGGCATAAACTAATATAATGACCCGAATTGAAAGGATCAACACACATGGAGTGCATAAATCACGTATGGGGGTATTAATCAACTTCTTCCCTATTTCTCCCTAAAATGAAAACTACCATGATTTCCAATTTATATAAACTTGTGATGGACATATATCAAGATAAGATTCCTGAAGGTTTTGATAAAGTTCTTTGGGGAGATTTGATAGTTATGTTCAATCCAGATGAACAAGATGAGTTTTGGAACTCACAGCATGAATGGAAAGTAGTCAGTTGGAAGCTGCATAGTTCTTCAGGGGTACACACTTTGATGACTGATGAAGGATTAGTCGTTCACATGCTAATAGAGAAGAAGTATCCTTTGAAAAAGGAAATACTGATGCAAATGCTAAAGCTAAAATTGGAGTCTGAAGAAGAAAGTACTATGGCATTGGAATTGATACGATTTATCAAGAAGGTACTTGCTGATTTAGAATCTAAAGAATAAGACTGATGGAAGTGAGAAGGGATTGAGTGTTGGCTAACCACCACACAACAAATGGTTATCAATTCACCATGCTTAACAGGCATAAGAATTGGCTAGTCCACAAGCAAACGGCTTGAGGTAAAGACTTCTCAAATCCGTTTATGGTTTACAATTTACCAAAAATTGTAGGGTTCTCAACTCACCTTGCTTCTTGGTGAAGAGTTGGCTAGTCCAAGATCAAACAGTTCTTGGTAAAGACTACTCAAATCTGTTGATAGCTGATAGTTTGCTAAAAACTATATGGTTTATCAATGCACCATGTTATGACAATGAAGCATTGGCTAGTCCAAACACAAACGGTATTTGGTAAAGACAAATCAAATCCGTTGATGGTTGACAGTTTACCAAAAACTGTATGGTAATTAACTCACCATATTCTTAGATGAAGAGTTATCTATCCCAGAGCAAACGGCTACTGGTAAAGGAACATCAAATCCGTTAATGGCTGGTAGTTTGCCAAAAACTACAAAGCCAACTTAGTTGGATTGTAGGTAAAAAGATGTTGCTGAGTAGCTGAAAAGATGTTGCTGAATTGCTGAAAAGACAAGGTTGCTGCTAAAGAAGGATAGAGTGTACAAGATTAAGAAATGATAAAGAATGTTTGGATACATCCTCTGTGAAGCTTAAAGAATTGAAGAAACATGAAGTTAAAATAGTTTAACATTCATGTTTAAGGGAGGATTGTTAGGATTAATGTTTTCTTAACTTAGTACCGACAGTACAAATAGTTAGTACCGACAGTTATACTTAGTACCGACAGTACAAAGTATTAAGTACTGTTAGTTAGTTAGTACCGTTAGTAGAAAGTTAGTTAGTACCGTTGAGAAGATATTTAAAAGATATTTATGAGATATTTTAGAAAAAGATATGTAAGCCATTTAGGGTTATCCTTAGCACATAAAAGGATCACCTTTGGCATAGTTAGAAATAGATAATAATCATAGACAATTTCATAGTTAGCAATCTGTAATCCTCAAGAACACATTAATAAAGTTGTTCATTGTTCTTCTTAGTACCTGTGTTAAGATTCCGCATTAACACATAGTATTCATAGTCATTGTTTCTACATAGTCATTTGTATTTATACATCCTGGCTATCATCCTTTATAGGCTGCAAAGATCCATTCAGTTTATCAGGACCATCAAGGATGCTTCCAAACAATTCATTGATTCTTGAGTTGCTTTGTAATAAGCTTAAGAAGCTGATAACACATTTCATTCCAATGATCAGATTGCAGATTCTTATTTGGCATCTCTATGATTGTAGCAGGTGTAAGATGATATCTCTTCTCTACCAACATAAAGACATGCAGACTTTAAAACCTCACAAAATGTACTCCACGTGAATCAAATAGCTTCCAAACCAACACTTTGTTTCCTTATAAATTCCTCCACATTGTATCTTCTACATGATATTTAAACATTGTCTTTAGATCACCCCATAACACTCTCTCATAAACCTCTTCTGTCCTTGTATACCCATGCTTAGCTTTAACTAATTTCCATAGAGTTTCCAAATCTTCTCTGTCAAAGCTTCTAAGCATCTAAATAAAGGCTGAGTACCTCTTTGAACTTCCACCAGCTCTTATAATTTAATAGTAGCTAATATTTCCTTCTTTAATGATCTTCTAGTTAACAATGCTTGGAGGCTTAGAAGCTAAAGGTATAGCATCAACTGCTACTTCCTCTTTATCAGGAATGACTTCCATCAGACTTTGAAGTTCAGCTGTTTCTTTATCCTCATCTACCTTCTACTTCTTTGCCTTCTCTTATTCTAGTTCATCCCTTGCTCTCTTTGAAATGCTTTATTTTCTTGTCACACTGCCTTCTGCTCTTACTTCACTACTTTCCACCAATTCTGTGTCCATATCTATAAATGTGTTTACCCTTTTCATAGCTTTGTCAAATAATCCTTGAATATTGGCAAAGGACTTGTTCTTTAAGTCTTTGGGCTTCCATTCTGTCATATTCTTTAGGTAAGTACACATAATACTCCTTTGTTGAGCTCTTGTAGGTGGTCTATTCCTCTGCTCTTTTGCTCTTTTAGCATCAAAGTGCTTCTTTCTTTTCTCTAAGAGTTGTACAAACAAAGTAGACTTCTCTTCAATTGTCAACTCCTGTTGTTCTTGTGCCTGTAATCTTTCAGCCAGTTGATAGTCAGCATCTATCTTTGCTTGAATGTCATCCCAAGCAATGTTGGCTTCTTTTACTTGTTGGGCTTTCTCCCTTGCAAGCCTATCTTCTTCATCAAACTCCGCTTGTATCCTTAAAGCTTCTTCTTCATCAAACTTAATCTGATCTTTCTTCTTCAAAGGCTTCTCTGGTTCTATCATCTTTGCTTTACCCTTATCCTTTAAACCTTGACCCTTAACCTGTGATGGTAGTTGTAAAGATATTGTTGGAGTTGATTCACTTGGCTCTTGCATAACAAACCCTTTTGTCTTGGGTCTTGCACTCTTCAACTCTACCAGTGTTTGAGCCAAAGTAAGTTTAACATTAGTTATTGTAGCAGCACTAACTGGAATTGTAACAACATCAGTCACAGCAACTGCTTCCTCAATAATATTTCTCTTCTTACCAGCTTTATTAGTAACTTCACTTTCAACAACCACCTCATACTATCTAAGTCATTTACCCTAAACATATCTTCATCTCCATACCTCCCCTGAGTTTCATCAACTAATGTAATCTCTGCATCTTTATCAATGTCATCAATTTTCCTCCCCTGTTTGGATGCATCCTCCTGATCACCCAAACTAGCTTCATCAGAGGAAACTACTCTTGCAGATCTACCAACCTTGTATAATCTTTTAAGCTTATAAGTTCTTGACCCTCCTTTCTTCTCTAACTTCTTGACTCTTAGTTTTAAACTTGTAATCTCCCAAGCTTGAGCAGTCATTGTGTTCTCTAGGTCAAGCACTCTTTGTTGCAATTGGGTACAAAAATCCATCAATTCCTTAAGTTGCATACTAGGCTCCTTATTGACAACCTCATCTGCTATATTTGTAGGATCACTAGGCTGAGATACATGAGTGTCCTTCTTCTTAAGCCTCCTAGATTTTTGTTTCTTTTGAGGTTGAGATGATGATGGTTGAGTAATGATGGGTATGTGATGGGGATCAGTTGACATTTCTGAACCTTTACCCATTTCTTCTTGAGCTTATACAACCATGGTTGGAAATAAGGGTGTTTCCCTAATAGAAAATCATTTGCCTACCCTCTTCATGTTTCCAAAAATCTTCTTTGTGTGAGATGGTGTAACATAAATCCTCTTATGAGTTATCTTTCCATCTTCAAGAACACTTGTATAAACCTTGGATACATTAAGAATTTGCCAGACACGTTCTCCAAGTTCTTTACCATATTTTCATAAATGTACTTTGAAAAGTTAAACTTTTAGTTTATAGCTAAGCAGAAAATTGCAGAAGCCATAGTGCTACTAAATTCATTCCATGCAGTAGTCTTAGCACTTAGGCATTGCAAAACAGTATGAATAAGGAATTTCCATTGAGGAGAAAAGAAAGCCTTATGGAATGTAAGCTTCTGTAAAAGTCTTTCATGCCCCATTCTTGTAAGTTCTTAAAAAACGGTAGCATTAGGTAAGCAATCCATACCTTCTTCATCATCTAGTTGAAGATCACGTCTAACAGATGCTTCAATACCATTTATCTTCTTTCCATCCACTAGGGCTTGTAACTGCACTTCCCCATTGACAGTTTTCACCTTGACAATAGCCCAAAATTGTTCAATGCACGAAGTATATATAGTGGGATTAACGGTTAAAGCATACTTTATGGCGTGTGTATTCAAAAAATCAACAATTTTTTCAAACCCTTCACTTTCAACAGGTTTAGCAAAAAACGCGACTAAATTGTGAGTTTCAGCAAACTGTAAGGTTGATATTGTGTTGGGTTTTGATGATGAATGATGAAATTGAGTTAGGGTTTCTATTTAGATAGTATATGATTGAATGAAATAGATTAAATGAGTAAATGAAACCCTTAATCGAAGTATTTGTAAAACTACCCTCAAAAGCATTAACGTTCAACAGCAGTAGTAAGTTTATACCTAGCAACATTAACTTATACCAGCAGTATTAAGTTTATGCCTAGCAGCATTAACTTATACCAATAGTATCGAGTTTATGCCTAGCAGCATTAACATATACCAGCAATATTAAGTTTATGCCTAACAGCATTAAGCTTGAATCACCAGCTTTAAATCCAATTCCATTCTAATCAGCTTTTACATCAACAAATTAACATTTTAGCTCACAAAATCTCTTTATCTGTTTTGATTTCTCTCAATTCTTTTTTACTTACAATTCTCTCTTTCTGTTTTTAAACAACTCTCTTTCTGTTTTTATTCTCACCATTTCTCTTAATTTTTTTTCTCACCAAATCACTATATTTGTTTTTATCTTACACAGCTCTCTTTTTGTTTTTCAACTCACAAATTCTCTCAATTCTTTTACTCACTAAATCACTCTATTTGTTTTTATCACACACAGCTCTCTTTCTGTTTTTCAACTCAAAAATTCTCTCAATTCTTTTACTTACTAAATCACATTGTCTTTTTTATCACACAACTCTCTTTCTGTTTTTATTCTCACCAACTCTCTCAATTCTTTTTACCTCACTATTTTCATAATCAAGACTTTAAAGATTGAGCATTTCAATACTAGCAATCAAATATTGAAATCTACTTACATCAAATGCTTTTGTAAGCAAATCTGCAACATTCTTGTCAGTATGAATCTTGATCATTTAAATTAGCTTTTTTTCATTTGAATCTCTTATAAAGTGATGTCTAATCTCAATGTGCTTTGTTTTTGAAAGAAAAACAGGGTTCTTAACTATGCATATAGTACTCTCATTATCAATATAGATCTTTGTATGCATAAAGTTATACCCATAATCAAGCAATTAATTTTGAATCCAAAGCACTTGGCCACAACAACTTGAAGCAACTACATATTCAGCCTCGATTGTGGAATTAGCAACCACAGTCTGCTTCTTACACTACCGTGAAATCAATCTACACCCAAGGAATTGACAACCTCATGTTGTAGACTTCCTATCTAGACTTGCTCCAGGATAATCACTATCAGTGTATGCTACCAAATCAAAAGGTGAATCTTTTGGATACCAAAGGCCCAATTTAGGTTGACCTTTTAAGTATCTAAAAATTCTTTTCACAGCATGAAGATGTGACACTTTTAGGTTGACTTGGCATCTTGCACAAGCACACACTGCAAACATAATATCAGGTCCTGAAGAAGTAAGATACATCAATGAACTAATCATTGATCTATATAAATGAACATCCACTTCTTCACCATCTTCATCCTTGAGCAAAGGATTTTGTATTTACATTGGTGTGCTTGCTGTCTTGACATCAGTAAAACTAAATTTCTTCAAAATCTCAGTCACATACTTGTCTTAATTGATAAAAATTCCATCCTCCTTTTGCTTTACTTGTAGTCCTAAGAAGAATGTGAGTTCACCTATAGAACTCATTTGAAACTTCTTATGCATCATTTTCTTAAACTCAGTGCATAATGACTTCTTTATAGAGCCAAAAATGATATCATCTACATATACTTGAACTAACAGAATATCCCCTTTGTCCCTTTTGATAAACAAAGTTTTGTCTATTTTTCCTCTCTAAAACTCATTGTCTAACAAATAAGTTAACAAGGTTTCATACCAAGCTCTAGGAGCTTGATGCAGTCCATAAAGTGCCTTTTCTACTTTGTATACTCTGTTAGGGAAGTCTGGATCTTCAGGTCATGGTGGTTGACAAACATAGACTTCCTCTTCAATCTTACCATAAAGAAAAACACTCTTGACATCCATCTGGGACACCACAAAGTCTTTAAATGAGTCATAAGCTAAAAATAGCCTAATTGCTTCAATTCTGGCAATAGGGGCAAAGCCTTCATCATAGTCAATCCTTTCTTCTTGTGTATACCCTTGAGCAACCTATCTTGCTTTGTTCTTTATCACAATGCCTCTTTCATCCTTCTTGTTCCTGTAAACCTATTTAGTGCCTATGATACTTTTGCCATTTGGTAAATCCACCAAGGTCCAAACTTCTTGTAACTTGAATTATAGAAGCTCCTCCTGCATAGCCTCTATCCAGCTTGGATCCTTCAATGCATGAATTACCTTTTTGGGTTCTTCTTGTGATAAAAAGCAAGCAAACAAGTAATTTTGAAAGTTTTTATGGTTTGTTCTTTGCTGAATTGAACTAAACAACCTATGTTCTTCCAAATTCTTTGTCATTCTTCTTGTTTGAGGTGCTGAATTCAAGTCTCTAATAAGTTTTTCAACTCGATGATCTTTGTGTATTCTTGTAGTTAGAATAGGACTGACAAGCATAAATGCATCCAAATTGTTCATGTCAGCCTCTGTACCAACATCTTCATCATCATCTGAATAGACAATATCTTCCAATTTAGGCATATTTGGATCATCTGGAAGTTTAATGCCTGATTTTCTACCAATAACATTAACTTCATTTATGCTGGCAACATTAACATTGTTAGTGTTGTTAACATTATCATCCTTCTCTTGATCATTACTTTAACCCTCTTTACTTAGATCACCACCTTCTTTTCCTAGTTCTTCAGTAACCTTCTTTTCATTATATCCTAAAGGTTTAAATCCAGCATTAGGAGAACTCTTTGAACATTGAGAGAATAGTAGATCAGCAGGCCACAATGGTAGCAGAATATAATCTTTTCCAGGTACTGTCTCTATTTTACCTGCATCATCACATGCTTTTATACCTGCATTACCATTAGACTGATTTCCTGCAATAACTGGCTTATAATTCATTGACTCTGTTAGTGCATCAATATCAAAAAGCCAATTTGGTCCACTTCCTACAATATTATGTGTATTCTCACTAAACTGTACATGCAGGTTCTCTTTAACTATCCTAGTTCTATTGTTGAATACTCTAAATGCTTTACTATTGATTGAGTACCCAACAAAGAATCCTTCATCAGCCTTACCATCAAACTTGCCTAAGTGATCTATGGTATTGAGAATTGTAACAGGACACCCAAATGGTCTCATAAAGCTTAAAGCTGATTTTTTACCAAGAAAAAGTTCATAAGGGGTCTTGTTATGAGGCTTAGTTACTAATACCTTATTTTGCACATAGCAAGCAGTATTAAATGCTTCAGCCCAAAAAGTAGTAGGTAGCTTTGAATCAGCTAGCATTGTTCTAGCAGCCTCAATTAGTGTTCTATTTTTCCTCTCAACTACTCTATTTTGTTGAGGAGTTATAGCTATACTAAATTTTCTCTTAATACCTTTTCTTTCACAAACCTGATTCATATCCTTATTCTTGAACTCAATTCCATTGTCACACCTAATTACCTTAACCCTTTGATCTATTAGATTTTCTACCCTAGTTATAAAGGACTTAAGTATGCCACTAGCCTCATCCTTAGTAGATAGAAAGAAAACTCAACTAACCCTACTATAATCATCCGTGACAACTAGGCAATACATCTTTTTCATTAAGCTTTTTATAAATGTTGGACCAAACAAATCCATGTGCAACATATGTAAAGGTTAATTGATTGAGCTTACTGTTTTAGACTTACAAGAAGCTCTATGTTGCTTTCCCTTTTGACAAGCAACACAGGTTTGATCATTTTTAAAAAGTTTTGAAGGTAAACCTCTTACAAGATTTCCCTTAACCAGTTTATTCATAGTTTTGAAATTTATATGTCCAAGTCTCCTATGCCAAAGTTAAGATTCATCAGATGTGGCTTTTTCAAAGAAACAAGTTAGACCTCCTTTAGGAACAATATTCTTTAAATCAACACTATACATATTGTTCTTTCTAGGAACTTTAAGTAAAACATGACTTTCATCAGTTAACTTAAAGTTTGGAGATAAAACAATACATTCAGTGTCATTAAAGAGAACACTATTCTTTTTGTCACACATTTATGAGACACTAAAGAGGTTAAATTGTAACTCTCTTACAAAATACATATTCTCAAAATCTAAATTACCAGTTTTGATTGTTCCTCTGCCTGTGATTTTCCCTCCTTTAGGGTTACCTCCAAAGGCAACATATCCTCCATCAATTTCTTCAAAATCAGTAAGATAGGACATATTCCCTGTCATGTGCCTTCAGCATCCACTATCAATCGCTCCTTTCTCCTCCAAATCTTGTTGTGGATTGTCCTGCACATAAGGTAAGAAAATCAGTCTCTTTTGGGGACCCAAGCTATCACTGACTTAGAGCTGCCTTGTGCATCAATATAATCAAACCTTTTTAGAATGGTTGATGCACTGTTGTGTTTAGAAACACGGTTTATTACTTTAGTCTTTGGTTTCCAAACCCAACAAGCTGAGGCCTTAATAACATTAACCTGGTTTTCCTTAACAACATTAAGTACTACTTTTGGCCTAGCAGCATTAACTACTACTTTTGGCCTAGCAGTATTAACATTCTTACCACTAACAGTATTAACCCTTTTATTAAAATTACTGTTTTTAGTTGTTGTTTTGTTGTTAATGGGCCTTCTAACAGTTGAATGTGCTTTATTAAAAATATTTGTCATTGGTCTTGCACTATTCACTATTGTTTTTGGTTGAGCATTACTAACTTGTCTAGCAGTAGTAAGTAATACTAGGCCAGACCTCATTAATATATGCTTTTGGAACCATGTTCCTTTTAGGACTGGGTGAGTCATTCTAGAAAAATTCTGGTGATTCACCCTTTGAGTATAGTTCCACACTGGTTTTACCATCTTTTTATTATTAAACTGTCTCTGATGGTTATTACAATCATACTGTGGGTGATCAAAACATCCACATACATAACAAGCTTTCTTAAACATCTCAAAATTACTTCCTAGTCTCTAAGACATCATATTATTCCAGTTTCTTTGATTGCCTCAAGGAGTATAAGTGTTTTGTCTATTTTGATTAACATGATTAATAGTTTTTTAAGAGATTTTACTTGCTCTTTAGATTTAACAAGCCCTATTTTAGCAAAACTAGACTTAACTGTTTTCTTTTCTTTCTTAGCCTGAGGCACATCTTCCTCACTATCAGATACCCAATCCTCAATAATTGGAGCACCATTATTCTTCCTAACTACTTTAGGCTTGTCTGCACTAGCCTTAGCTTCACTAATCTCAACTACAGGCTTCTTAACTGTAGGCTCACTAACTATAGGCTCATTCACAAACTCTTCTAGATCAGAGAATGACAAATCATGTGTTGGAGGAAAAACGTTTCCTGTATAGGGAGGTGGAATAACATTATACCCTAAACCTGTTTTGCACTTATCAACTATCTGACAATCTAGTAGTTTGCTTAAGTTTTTAGATGAATTCTCTAAATTTTCTAATGTTAGCTGAATTTCATCTTTTTGTTTTTGAGCCAGATCCAACTTCCTCCTAAGCTCTGTGATAAGTGTTAAATTGTATACATAAAATACCCAGGATTTCGCCAATAAAAGCCAAAAATATGCCAAAAGATAGAAATATGTGTGCTTTTGTGTCTCAACGTGCAGGAAAGGATATCAAAGTCAAAAAGAGCAAAAACAAGCAAAAACCGACAAGAAATGAAGAGACAAGTGATCAAGAGAAAGATTTGAAGCCAATATCAAAAGCCGGATCAAGACCGTGGTCGAGAAAAGACAAGAAAGTAAAGAAAAGGACAAAAGTTTGAAGGAAAAAGACTAAAATACCCTTTGGGCCCTTCTACACTATTTGGATCACAAAAGCCCAACAAAAAGCCCAAAGTAAAAGTCCATTTCCTGTTTTCAAAACGACAAGGGCCAGAAGAGTAAATCTTTAAACTCATTTTACACTACATTTGGAAAAAAGAAAACACAAGGACTGGTTATGCAATTATCACAAACTTTCAAACCAAACGCGGGTATAAACTTTTCCCCTAACCGTCCCTAACTTCTTTTCCCGCCAAAACCCGAATAAAACCCAACCTTCCCAAATCTCTTCCCCGTTTCTCCCAACTCTCACCCCACCTCGTATTTACCAACTTCCACATCATTTTGCACACGTGGCAACCTCCAATTGGTGCGAACACCTCACCATACATCATCAACGGCTAAAAATCAAGTTTAAAGTGATCAAGGGCTTGGAAAACAAAGAGATCAGAACGCGGTATCAATGGATTTGAAGCTCTCATCCTCTCTTCACTCTCAACTATAAATAGGAGCTCTTAATTCGATTTTGAGGGTAGTTAGTTTAGTTAGTTCAATCTACTTTGTAATTTCTCTTTTAAGCTCACGTTTACTGTTCATCTATTCAATTAAGCTTTTAATTTTTCAAATCAATAGTACTACTTGTTCTTTACCTTGTACTTTTCTTTTCTTAAGCAATAAAACTAATTTGAGTTGTTTTCTTTGTTGAAGTTTTCATTGTTTTAAGCTAGTTTTGCATCAATAAGCTTTTAAATAAGCTCATTTTTGCTTATTGAGGTTTTCTTAGTCTTATTTGTTCAAAACGTTGTTATAAGCTTTTCTAAAAATTGTTATTCTGTTACTTGTAGTTCAATGTTGTCCATTTGAATTCAAATTGAATGAATTTTGGAAGCTTATGGAGTAATAAGCAATTTTGAGCTTAGAGCTTAATGGTCTAGAGGCTAGGAGCCATTAGGTTTATGATTTTAAGCCACTCATTCAGAAAGAGTGGCTTAGGTTCTGAGATCTTCATTCATAGGTTTCATACATTCTATATTTTCAGTTTTGCATTTATAGCTTACATTCATTAGTTAATTGTGTTTTCCTCTTGTGCTTAAACCTGTTTTTATTTCTTGTTTAGTTAGTTGGGGATATTCAAATGTTTTTATGCTGTTATATCTAGATCATTTAAGGTTTCCATTTCATGACTTCTAATTCTGTCATTTAGTATAAAAAGCTAGCTGAGTAACTAGCTTATTTTTGTTAATAAGCTTTAGTTTATAATGCTTAGATAGCTTAATTAGGTGAGTTTAAGCTAGAGTAGATATAAGGTTTTAGCATTTTTAGTTTTAGAAATAGATTTTAAGTAGAATTTAGTTTGGACAGAATTTCTTAAGTTAGTGTTTGGATTTTAGGAGTTGTGGACTCTTAAAGTAAGTTTAGTAGGAAAATTTACATAGGACAGTTGTGTTAAGTGTTTACATAGTTGAGGTTTTCAAAGATTTCAAGTTTTAAATAGGTTTTGCAAGTTAGATTGTAGAATTTCAAAGTTTAAAGCTTAAAAAGCTTTTGCCAGCACCAGGACACTTTAAATGTTCAAGTAGATTTTGTAGTTAAGTGTTTCATAGCATTCTAGTGTTCAAGTTTGGTTAATGTAGGCTTAGAAACATATAGATAGTTAGTTCATGAGTTCTAAACTAGAAACTTAGCCTGCACTTAAGCTTGTGTCAAATACATCAGCATAAGTAGTAGTAACTCAGTTACTACTGCTTGTTGCTCATCATTTTTTAAGCTGTCTTTTAGCATTTGTAATTAGGAGATAGAACTTAGATTTAAGCAATTTAATAGTACTCCATTAGCTCTTTAAAGATCATCTTTTAAGTTTCATTACTAAGCTTTAGACTAGCTCTAATGTTCTTGCAAAAGTAGTATTAGCAGCAGCTGAGATTTCTTGCTTATTTCTTTTGGATTCCTATTTTCTAGTTGTTATTTTCAAATTCCTTTTATCTAGGTTTATTCTATATTCATAGTATAGCTTATTTTCAAAATTCTAGTTTCTAGGATTTAGATTTGAGCTAGTTAGCTTATTAGAAATTGCTTAATATCAGTCATTAAGCTGAACCTTTACTTTTTAAGATCAAATTTCTTTGTTAATCTAGTTTACTTTTAGCTTATTTCTTTTTAGATATCTTTAGAACACATTATAAGCTTCTTATAGCTTCTTTTGGTTTTTATTTTCATTGAGAATTAAGCTAGGAATAAGCCAAAGTTT
Organism: Tanacetum coccineum; assembly: GCA_026074375.1. Lineage (NCBI taxonomy): Eukaryota > Viridiplantae > Streptophyta > Magnoliopsida > Asterales > Asteraceae > Tanacetum > Tanacetum coccineum. The sequence goes on from BQNB010001187.1 coordinate 55,317, forward strand.
AGAAAAGTTAGAATTTTTAAGAAACATCTTAGTTTCTGTTGCTCAGGTTTAAAAGCTTAATTTCCAGCTTATCTAGTTGATAAAATGTCAAAGTGCTTTTGTTAAAGTTGTAGTATTAAAGCTCAGGAGCAACTTTGCTGTTTAAAGTTTTTGCTTATTTTCACTTTTGCAATAAGCTAAAAATTGCTTAAGTCGTAGGGTGTTAAGGGAGTTCTGTTTTAACTATAGTGTAAATTTTTGTTACTTACCCCGCCTACCCTTTACTTTAATCTTCTGCACTTTCTACCCTGTTCTTTTAGTTTAATAAAATAGTTTTTATATTTTTAAAATTAGTTTAATAAAATTAGGGTTAAGATTTTAATAAGCAAAATTAGGGTTCAATTGATTAGTAAAAATTGGGCATTTTCATACCATTAGTTTTCTGCACATTTTTAGTAGTTAAAAATCATTTTTCTTTATTTTTCCAATAAAATTTGTATTTTCTAGAAATTAAAATAGGTTTTAGGTAATTTCTTTTTCTTAAGAAATTCATAGAAAATAGAAAAATAGTTTGAAAAATCTAATTTTTTTTGTAATAATTTTCTTTTTCATTCTAGAATTTTTGAAAAATAAAAATAAATTTTTAGTAGTAATTTTTAGAAAAAGTTTATTTTTAGTCATTCATTTTTCTTTAAAAAATCATAGAAAATTCAAAAATAGTTAAAAAATTCTAATTCTTTTTCCTAAAATTTTCTTTTTAAATTTGTGATTTTTAGGTATAAAATTTGTTAAAAGAAGTGCTTTAGATTTTAAATTCTAGTTTTAGCTCACATTTTTAATTCACGTTTGTTAAATTTTTCGTATTAGTTAAACATTTTTAATTCTTTAAATGTTTTTCTGAGTTTAATTGTGCTATTATATTAGTAGTGTAATTCAAAATTTCAAAAACCCTTGATCCATTCTTGACTCGAATCCGAATTATTCCCGAATCTCAATTCACGACTTCGTTGGGATACGACCCGAGAAGAAAATACTTCCCGGTTAAAAATATACGTATTGTGTTTTCATAAGTGAGTTTTTACCCTTTTATTTCTCTTGTTTGAGAAGTAATTGGGAAGAATTGTCACGGGATTTATACTATACATATATAAATTTGACTAGTGCTTACACACGCTACCAAATTTTGGCGCCGCTGCCGGGGAAGACGTGAACGATTTTTGAGGATATTCGTTGAAGTAGAGTTTTGAAGACCCTTCCTTTTTGGAAGTTACTTTGCTATTTTTACTATAAAAATACAAAACATTCATTAATTCGATACCTATCGAATTAGTTAAAATACAAAAATAAAATAAACATATTTGGATACTAGCTATCCATCTTAAATCATTCCAATAAACAACAAAACTAATCGTGAGTTACTTGTGAGGTACGACGGACCTTCGAGTTTACAAACTATAAGGTGAGTATAAGGTAAGGGTTGTGATAGCTACTTGCTAAGTATGTCATTGCAGCTCGCTAAGCTTTTCCGCTCACTTGTGCGTAATCTTGGAGACTTATCGTGAAGCTTGTAATTAACGGTTGCCAAAATATTTTTTTTCCTTTGTTTTCCTTCTAATAAATATAAAAATTGTTAAATTTCCACAAAATAATCTTCTTATGCGCAATTTCTTCTTTTTCTTATTTTCACTAGTGCATGCGCACTCGTTCTCGACTTGGATAAACATTTCCGAGAAGCCGTAATCGTTCGCGTTCTCGGACAACATACATGAGGCATCCCTTCATTCTGGATCAATTCCAATGGCGAATGATCTCGACCCTATGCCCGGAGCAAGCACTTCAAGCTCCATCGGTGGGTTTGAATGTGCTAATTGTTGTACACTCATCAATGCTCAAAATTTTGAACTAAAATCCTCTCTCATTAATCTTGTTCAAAATCGAATTTTTCGAGGAGGTAATGATGGGGAACCTCATGCTCATAGTCGTCATGTGGAGAGATCTAACTAATAATCAAGTACCCGGATGTACCTAACACACCATCAAACTTCTTTCTTTTTACCTTTTTCTCTTGATGGGGTTGCCAAACATGGCCTTGACATAGAACCACGAACTCTATTCTTACATGGAAGACTGAGTGTCTAAGTTCATCTATTTCTTCTTTCCACCTTCTAAGACTACAATCTTCGGAATGAAATATCGACATTTTCGACAAAATGCTCAGAATCTTTCTCCGAAGATTGTGAGCGTTTCAGGGAACTTCTAAGGAAGTGTCTCTTCACCAGGTTTTCACTCATGCACCAATTAGACACTCATATCTATAAATCGTTGAGCTATAATGATCAAGGATTCTCTTAGTTCCGATGCGGGTTGGCAATTTTCTCTAAAAAAGTCCAACCGTTGGATTACGAATCATAGAGAATAAGCCTAAGTTAGATGTTCACGGAATCGCGTGATGCGATGTGTGATCGAATGCTCCTCATTTCTTCTACTTCTTCATCATCTACTATCGAGTTCCAACAAATGCTGCGGCTTTGAGGATAAGATGACTTTGACATTTTAGGAATGAAAGAATGAGCATGAAAAATATAATGAAAGTCTTGTGCCTTATCCCAATTCCGATTAAGCGGTGAGGAAATGGTTGTACTATTTGTAGGTAGTAATCATAGTTATAATGTGTTGGCCCAATGACCTAGGGAGGTTTTTTTTGAGTATCCGGTTTATCATGATAATTTCCAACAATTTCAACAAACCGCTTCGGTCGGTAACTTTGTTCAAAATGGAAATTCCGGATACCGTCCTCCCAACTTAGCGAACCAAATAAGACCACCGGGCTTTACTCAACCCAATCCCCAAGCTTCTAGACCTAACCAAGGATACAATGGGAACCAAGGGTATAATGGGACTAGGAATGTGAACCAAACCAATCAAGTTAACCATGGAGCTAACTCGGGGCTTAACCAACACGCACAAGCTTATCAAGCCCGGAGTAATCAAGTTCCGGTTGGACTTATGCTTAGATTTGAGGCTTACACAAAAGCAAATGGATGTTGTCTTTGATAATTTGCAAAAGAATTTGAATGATTTTTCAAAGGGAACAACAAGATTTCTAAAATTGAGCAAAGGAATTTTCAAAATATGAATGCTTCACTATGTTTCAAAAGCAAATGGGAAATAACAATGCATCGGGTTCAGGAACTTTACCAAGTAATACTATTCCTAATCCTAGAAATGAAGTCAAGGCTATCACCACTAGGAGTGGTTTAGCCTATGATGGACCATTACCTCCTATGCCTCCTCCTTATGTCAATCCGGACAAGGAGGATGGTAAGGAAACTGAGGTGACAAAGGACCAAGTGCAACCCACAAGTTCACAAAGTACCGCAAGAATCCAGCCTCCGGTTATCCAAAAATCTCATGATCCGGTTAAGCCGGTTAGCAGTCCAATTTCTCCTGAGCCTTCTTCTGCTCAAGTTAATAATTCTCCACCTTCAAAAGAACCTTCTAAAAAGACCCACCTTCCATATCCTCAAAGGATGAAAGCTCAAAAACAAAAGGAGAAAAATGATATGCAGCTTCATAAGTTTCTAGAGATGTTTCAAAAGCTGCATTTCAACATAAGTTTAGCTGAAGCTTTAGTTCTCATGCCAAAGTATACTCAAATGATGAAAGCTCTTCTTTCTAACAAAGAAAAACTTTTAGAAGCAGCTAACACACCTTTGACCGAGAATTGTTCGGCGGTGATCATGAAGAAACTTCCTGAGAAGTTGGGTGATCCCGGCCGTTTCCTTATCCCATGTGACTTTACCAAGATGAGTAAATGTATGGCCCTAGCTGACTTAGGGGCCAGCATTAATCTCATGCCATTAGGGATTTATCAAAAGCTTAAGCTACCTGAGCTTGTCACAACCAAGATGACCCTCGAGCTTGCCAATGGTTCATTAGCCATTCCAACCGGCATAGCAGAGGATGTACTTGTAAAGGTTGGACATTTCTCCTTTCCCGCTGACTTCGTGGTAGTCGATTATGAGGTCAACTACCGAGTACCTTTAGGACCTTTGATACTTGGTTATGGCCTTTCTTAAGGACCGCACGGGTCTTAATTGACGTATACGGGGAAGAGAAAAGAGTAGTGATAATTGGGATGGTATGGATAGGTTTGTCTTTAAACCAGAGGTCGTTCAAGACAAAGTAGTCATCCACATGATGGACATTATGTCTTGTGAATGACTCGGTTCAATGATGTTTGTGAACCTGAGGTAATGATTCTTCTTCTCCCACATCATATATTGTTGAAGTGTTTGACTATCGTGTGGGAGGAAAATATCAAACAAAGGAAGAAGTTAAGAATTTATTGACCCAGTTGCTAATAAGAAGGGCTTGTTTTACAGTTTAACTTAGTGAAATTTTCGAATATTCACCATGGAAGAGTTATTCATTCACTCAAATGGCTTCGTAGGTGCATTTCACACATCTTTCCAACAATATCTTGAGGACTCTTTCAAAATTGGGGGGATGAGGATCTTAACTTTATTCCAAACAAGGAATTAGACAAAGAAGATCTCATTCCAATCCCAAGAGAGTCCAAAATTGGAAAAGAGGTGATTTCCTCTTTTGTGGTGATTTGCAAGTTTCAAGGACTTTTTCAACCCTCTTTTTGAGAAAACGGATGATTTTCCCTCCTAGAAATGTCGAGTCAATTCTTATAGGAGGAGGTTCTTAAGGAAACTCTTAAGAGTTATTTTGAACCCTCTTTTTGAGAGACGAAAGAAATTCATTTCTATTGCGGTTTCTAGAAACATAATTTTCTCTCATGAAAGTTAATTCTGAAACCTCATTGATGACATGTCATGTTCACAAAAGAAAATCTTAATTTGGAGTCTCTACCCAAAAGGATGGTTTGATAATGATGATGATCTCTTTGAGATGGATTCTAAACAATGATGTGTGGAAAAAACAAGAATTTTGTATGGAGAGGATTTTGAGGAGAATGGATTCTAATAGTGATAAAAAACCAAACGATTTTGATCAAATCAAGTTCAAGTATTTTTAAGAGCTTAAGTGATGATTTGAACCCGGTGGTTCAAGTTATATTGAAGGTATGAATTTGGTTATGTTATGAGGAATTTTCATGTTCGTGATGCTTTATTTCAACAATCAATGAGGGATAAAGTTTTCAAACCGGGTTTATCCTAGTTGATAAGAACTTAAGTTCATTGGGCCAACTGTTTTTACCACCCTGCCCCCGCGTTTCTTCTGAAATGAGTGTTAGACTTTGACCTTGAAAATTTTCAAGTTGAGCTTAAGAATGATATTTGAACCCTAAGGTCTTTTAGTTTTTGATCGGGTATTTTTTGATTAATGTGCTTTCGAGGAAGAGTTCTTTAACTCTTAAGTTTTGACCCAACCTCAATTGTCCACTTCATCCGTACTATTTCTCTAGTTTGGGGAAAGGATCCATCTTTTGGAATTTCTCACCTTACTTTTATCTCCAATTGAGGTACCTTGTGTTATTGAGTCAAGCAAGGGGACTCTTATAATTAACAAAGCGCTTCGTGGGAGACACCCTATGCTTTATTCTTTTTATCTGCTTTATATTTTTCTCTTTGCTTCCCCAAGGACAAATCAATTCGGGGACGAGTATAGCTTCTACTCGGTGAATAAAAACTAAGCCGTTTTAAGTCATTTATGAGCTAACAATGAAAATGATGAGAGGATGCTTGTTCTTTTTCGTTCTTGTTGGTTATTTGTGCTTGTTTGTCTAGGTTTTCCGAATTTTGGAGGATTCATGGTTCACGATTGTGGAAGAACAAAGCAATGCCCATAATTTCCAGTGATGGTCTCCAATCTTCTCTTCATAAAGTGGGAAATCTCATATCCTTGTCTTTATCGAACTAACATCTATTCTTTTGGCATACCTAATAAATGGCCTTTAGAATTTTTATTGAGATTCCTTTTGACCCTTATCTTTTAAACTTTGAGGACAAAGTTTCGTTTTAGTTTGGGGTATATAGAAAGATCTAGTTCGACCCGTAGAATGTTAGTGGGTCGTGCACTTCTCGCAACTTGTTTGAACCTTTTTGAATACCTTTTGTGAAAAAAGTGGAAAATTTTTAATTTTTGTTGCTTACTAATAGAAGCTTAGTTTGGGGATGGAATATCACTTTTTGGTAAATACGTTGGGTGAGAAATAGGATTGTTAATCTTTGATTGACGGGTTGGATGATTGGAAAATGCCCTAGCTAGTTCTTTAACCTTACCTTTTGTGGGGCTAGCTTTCACAAATCTATTGCATGGATGTTTAAAAATGTGAAGAACAAAGAGATGATGTAGTTAATATAAGTTGTATTTGCTTAAGCAAGGTTTATTGAAAAACTAAGCTTATATGAATGATATGTGTCTTTTTACTCCACAAGCTCTTAACACACCTAATCATACTATGCTCTTTGGATTTAACTAAGTCAACCAATGTCTTTAGAAAAAGTCTACATTTTGAAAGTATATCAATCTTATTATGTATGCCAAGATTTTTGGTTTCAATTTATAAGTTGATTTTCTAAAAGTGGAAAATTTTCCATTCACCAAAATATAATTATAAAAAGAATGCCAATGAATGCCTTTCTAAGCAAAGCATTATTTTTCGTGTCAATGAAGCAATTCGCAAAAATAGAATAATAAATGCTATATATTAGTCTTTTCATTTGGCGTATCCATGTTGAGTGTGAGAATCGGATGGGGTGGGGTCGCAACTAAGGATTAAGACTGTACGTGGAATCAAGGTTCGTAGGCATTCATCACTAGGGAGCACGGCCTAGGTGGTGATTTCAACTAAGGGACTTTGGATTCTATGCTTTGTAGGAAGAAGGTGTTTATGTGATTGGCTAGCTATGGGTTCGGGCTGTGATTACATACAAACGTTAGTAGCGGCAGTGGGGTTCAAAACTAAGAACACCGGTTGTTGATGCGATATCCTATTTGGGAGAAAGGCCTAAGTAGGGGTTCGAACTAAGAACAACATTCCTATTGAAAAAATAATAATTTATAGTATATTGAAAATAAAAGAATGGTTAAAATTTCATTTTCTAAAATCAAGTTATAAGTTTTGTTTCCCAATTTCTTTTAGCTTTGAGTTGAGGTTTATCTATGTTATTAACATTTAAGCTTACAAGGCTTAAGTGTAAAGCTTAGATGGATTTCAACTATAAAGATAAATTGATCTATGGTGTATGTTATAAAGTGTGCAGAATCTTAATCATTAATTATTCTTGGGATGAAAAGTTCACAAGTTATAAGTTTAAGAGCTTAACCATTTGGACTTATATTGACAATGATCTTGTTTAATAGCTTTGTTTAGTCTAGTGAAAAGTCAGGATGACGGATTTTTCTCTTTTGTGCTCTATTAATCGGGAGTAGCCTATTTCAATGAGCCTAAAAGTTGCAAAATTGCATATGATTGCAATTAATGTGTTTTCGTGAGATAAATGTTGAGAAAAAGTGTAAGTTGTTTAAAAAGGGGTTCATAAAAGGTGAAACAAGGGTTTTTGGATACTAGTTAGTTTACAAAGTGTACACTTAATAAAATTGCGTGAGGACACGACAATCCTTTAGTTTGGGGAATTTTGATAAGTGTTAAATTGTATACATAAAATACCCAGGATTTCGCCAATAAAAGCCAAAAATATGCCAAAAGATGGAAATATGTGTGCTTTTGTGTCTCAACGTGCAGGAAAGGATATCAAAGTCAAAAAGAGCAAAAACAAGCAAAAACCGACAAGAAATGAAGAGACAAGTGATCAAGAGAAAGATTTGAAGCCAATATCAAAAGGCCGGATCAGACCGTGGTCGAGGGAAAGTCAAAAAAAGTAAAGAAAAAGTCAAAAAAGTTGAAGTTGAAATGGACCATTATACCCTTTGAAGAGGATGCAAAAAGACTAAAATACCCTTTTGGGCCCTTCTATACTATTTGGTAACAAAACAACACAAGCCCAATACAGCCCAAAGTAAAAATCCATTTTTGTTTACAAAACTAAAGGGCCAGAAATGCAATTTTCCAAATTAACTTTTTACACTACACTGTGACGAAAAGAAAACGGGGACTTGTTGGGTCACAATTATGCCAAGTGAATTTAACCCAACGCAGAGCATAAATTTACGCCCTAATAGAGCTGTTTTATACACTGCTTTTTTCCGCCAAAAACACCAACAGCCAACTTCCCCAAATCCCTTTCCCGTTTCTCCCTACTCCACCCCACCTCGTATTTACAACTTCCACGTCATTTTTATGACGTGGCAGCCTCCTATTGGTGCGAACACCTCACCAAAGACATCCAACGGCTAAAAATCAAGTTTAAAGTGATCAAGGGCTTGGAACGATTGAAGTTCTCATCCTCTCTTCACCCTCATCTATAAATAAGAGCTTGTATTTCAGTTTTAGAGAGAGTTTTTTTTAGAGTTAATTAGTTAAGTTTTTTTTTCTCTTTTTAGCTTACGTGTACTGTTCATCATTTCAATTGAGTTTTTAAACTTTCAAAGTTAGTTGTACCTTCTGTTTTCTTATCTTGTACTATTTTTCCTAAATCAATAAAACTAATTGAGTTGATTTCGTTCTCAAGTTTACATGTTATAAGCTGTTTTTAGCTAATAAGCTTGCAATAAGCTAAATAGAGCTTATTCTGTTTTCTTTTGTTCTAAAGTTGTTCAAACTTTGTTAAAATCTTTTTAAATACTGTTTTTGTCTATTATTGTTCAATATTGTTCATTTGAGTTCAATTAGACTGAGTTTGGAAGCAATGAGGAGTAATAAGCTCAATTTAGCTTATTGAGCTTAAGCTCAGGTTTTAGAGGCAAGGTGCCATATAGGTTTTGATTTGAAAGCCACTCACTCAACAAGAGTGGCTAGGGTCAGAGACTATAGGATAAAAGGTTTAGCTTCATAACTTTTGATTTTAGCATACACCTAGCTTAATTTATGTAGCTTATTTCTTTGTATTCTTGTGCTTAATCCTGTTCAATTTCACTTAGTTAGCTTAGATAATCAAATGTTTTAAAGCTGTTGTAGTTAGAATCCATTAAGTTGTCACTTCTTAAGATTCTGTCATAATAAGTAGGAAAAGCTAGCTGATAAACTAGCTTATTTCTTTTAATAAGTGCTAGTTTTTAGTGCTTAAATAGCTTAAGTAGTTTAGTCTTTATAAAAGTAGATATAAGGATTAGCTAGTTTAGGTTTTAAAATAGATTTTAAAAGCAAATAAGAAATAGGCAGTTAGTTAACTAGTGTTTGGATTTAGGTGTTATTGACTCTTAAAGTCAAATATAGTAGGTAAATTTACATAAGTCAGTTGTGTTAAGTGATATAATCAAGTTTTAAAAAGGATTTGGAAGTTAGTTTGTAGAATTTCAAAGTTTAAAGTTTAAAAAACCTTTGCCAGCACCAGGACACTTTTAAGTGTCAAGTAGATTTAGTGTTAAGTGTTTCACAAGCATTTTAGAGTTCAATTTTAGTTAATGTATGTTTAGTATCATTTAGTAAGTTAGTACATGAGATTTCAACTTAGAGTTTTGGCTTGCAATTGAGTTTGTGTCAAATATCTCAGCACAAGCAGTACTTACTCAGTAAGTACTGCTGATACTCATCATTTTCTAGCTACTCTTTAATACTTGAAAGTTAGGAGATAGAACTTAGTATTAATCATTTTAATAGTACTCCATTAGCTTTACATAAGTCATCTTTTAAGTTTCATTTTTAAGCTTTTAGTCTAGCTTAAATGATCTTGTAAAAGTAGTATTAGCAGCAAATGAGATTTATTGCTTATTTCTTTTGATTTCTGTTTTCTAGTTGTTCATTTTAAAATCCTTTTATCTAGGTTTCTTTTATAATCATAGAATAGCTTATTTTCAAAATTTCAGTTTCTAAGATTTAGTTTTGAGCTTTTTAGCTTATTAGGTATAGCTTAACAACAGTTATTAAGCTGAACCTTAGTTTTTTAAGATCAAATTTCTCATTAATCTTGTTAACTTTTAGCTTATCTCTTTTTAGACATCTTTAGTACACATCTTAAGCTTCATTTAGCTTCTTTTGGTTTTTACTTTCATTAAGTAATAAGCTAGATATAAGCAAAAGATTAGAAAAGTAGAATTTTCAAAGTTAAACCATAGTTTCTGTAAGACAGTTTTAAAAGCTTAATTTCTAGCTTATCTAGTTGATAAAATGTCAATGTGCTTTTATTAAAGTTGTAGTGTATAAGCTCAGGTTTAACTTTGTAGTTTTAAGATTTTGCTAATTTTCACTTTTTAGATAAGCCAAAAATAAGCCAAATCGTAGGGTCTATTTGGTACTTTCTCAATAGTTAAAGGTTGTCTGTTTTCACTATAGTGTAATTTCCTTTTATTTTTCCCGCCTACCCTTTACTTTCAGCCTTTGCACTTTCTACCCTGTCCTTTTAGTTTAATAAAATAGTTTTTATATTTCTTAATATTAGTTTAATAAAATTAGGGTTTAGGTTTTAATTAGCAAAATTAGGGTTCAATTGATTAGTAAAAATTGGGCATTTTCATACTATTAGATTTCTGCACATTTTTAGTAGTTAAAAATCATTTTTCTTTATTTTTCCAATAAAATTTGTATTTTCTAGAAATTAAAATAGGTTTTAGGTAATTTCTTTTTCTTAAGAAATTCATAGAAAATAGAAAAATAGTTTGAAAAATCTAATTTTTTTTGTAATAATTTTCTTTTTCATTCTAGAATTTTTGAAAAATAAAAATAAATTTTTAGTAGTAATTTTTAGAAAAAGTTTATTTTTAGTAATTCATTTTTCTTTAAAAAATCATAGAAAATTCAAAAATAGTTAAAAAATTCTAATTCTTTTTCCTAAAATTTTCTTTTTAAATTTGTGATTTTTAGGTATAAAATTTGTTAAAAGAAGTGCCTTAGATTTTAAATTCTAGTTTTAGCTCACATTTTTAATTCACGTTTGTTAAATTTTTCGTATTAGTTAAACGTTTTTAATTCTTTAATTGTTTCTATAGTTTAATTGTGCTATTATATTCGTAGTGTAATTCAAAATTCAAAAATCCTTTATCCATTCTTGACTCGAATCCGAATTATTCCCGAATCTCAATTCACGACTTCGTTGGGATACGACCCGAGAAGAAAATACTTCCCGGTTAAAAATATACGTATTGTGTTTTCTTAAGTGAGATTTTATCCTTTTAATTTCTCTTGTTTGAGAAGTAATTTGGAAAGAATTGTCACGGGATTTATACTATACATATATAAATTTGACTAGTGCTTACACACGCAACCAAATTTTGGCGCCGTTGCCGGGGAAGACGTGAACGATTTTTGAGGATATTCGTTGAAGTAGAGTTTTGAAGACCCTTCCTTTTTGGAAGTTACTTTGCTATTTTTGTATATATACTATAAAAATACAAAACGTTCATTAATTCGATTCCTATCGAATTAGTTAAAATAAAAAATTTGGATACTAGCTATCCATCTTAAACCATTCCAATAAACAACAAAATTAATCGTGAGTTACTTGCGAGGTACGACGGACCTTCGAGTTTACAAACTATAAGGTGAGTTTAAGGAAAGGTGATAGCTACTTGCTAAGAAGTCATTGCGGCTCGCTAAGCCTTTCCGCTCACTTGTGCGTAATCTTGGAGACTTATCGTGAAGCTTGTAATTAACGGTTACCAAAAATATTTTTCTTTTTGTTTTCCTTCCTAATAAATACTAAAAATTGTAAATTTCCCCAAAAATAATCTTCTTAATCTCAAATTCTTCTTTTTATTATTTTCACTAGTGCATGCGCACTCGTTCTTCCTTGGAATACACAATTCCGAGAAGACGTAATCGTCGACGTTCTCGACAACAACAAGAGGCAATCCCTCTCATTCCGGATCCGATTCCAATGGCCGATGACCGACCTATGGCCGAGCAACTTCAAGCTCCCACCGGGGGGTTTGAAAGTGCTATAGTTGTACCACCCATCAATGCTCAAAATTTTGAACTAAAATCCTCTCTCATTAATCTTGTTCAAAATCGAATTTTTCGAGGAGGTAATGATGAGGAGCCTCATGCTCATATTCGTCATTTTGAGAGCATAACTAATAATCAAAGGTACCCGGATGTACCTAACACCACCATCAAACTTCTTCTCTTTCCATTTTCTCTTGACGGGGTTGCCAAAACGTGGCTTGACAAAGAACCCCCGAATTCTATTCTTACATGGGATGACTTAGTGTCTAAGTTCATCAACTTCTTCTTTCCACCCTCTAAGACTACCAATCTTCGGAATGAAATAACAAATTTTTGACAGATTGCTCAAGAATCTTTCTCTGAAGCTTGGGAGCATTTCAAGGAACTTCTAAGGAAGTGTCCTCATCACGGGTTTTCGCTCATGCACCAATTAGGCACATTCTATAATTTGTTGAGCTATAATGATCAAGATTCTCTTAATTTCGTTGACGGTGGCAATTTTCTCTACAAAAGTCCAACCGAAGGACTACAAATCATAGAGAATAAAGCCAAAGTTAGATATTCACGGAACGCCATGATGCGAGTGAGTACGAATGCTCCTCCATCTTCTTCTACATCTTCATCATCTAACTTCGAATTCCAACAAATGGCGGTGGCATTAGAGGATAAGATGACTTTGACTTTTAGGAATGAAAAGAATGAAAATATGATGAAAGCTCTTGGCCTACTCCCATTCCAGTAAAACGTGGAGTAAGGTGTACTACTGATTAGTAATCCATAGTTATAAGTGTGCCCAATGGACTAGGGAGGTATAAGAATCTATCCCTCCTTTATCATTATAATTCCCACAATTTTCAACAAACCGCTTCGGTTGTAACATTTGTTCAAAATGGAAATTCCGGATAACCACCTCCACCAACATAGCGAACCAAATAAGACCACCAGGATACTCATAACCATACTCAATCCCCCTGGTAGTTCATCAAACCTAAAGTAAACCCTCCAATCAAGGGATATCCCTCATCAAAGGAATGTACCTTACCAAAGTCCACCACCACATTCTCAATTGTGCTTGCTATCATTTGGATACTTTTAAAGAGAAACCACCGAGGGTATATGACAGGTTAAGAGTGAACCATATTACCAATTTGAAAGCTGAGATTAGGAGTGAAGTTCAAGCTACTTTACAAAACCAAATCAACTCTTTAAAAGGTGAATTCAAGAATGAGTTGAAATCTCAACATAATCTTTTCATGAATCAACAAAATGATTTCCAAAACAATTTGCAAAACATGTTAGTGGTTTCTTTCTTTCATTCCAAAATCAAATCAACCTTGCTACATCAAGTTCGAGGCACTTAACCTCTTTACCTAGTAATACTATCACAAACCCAAGGTGTGAAGCTAGAGCCATTACACTTCGAAGCGACTTTGCTTAACACACCGACGGAGCACCAAGTACCTCCTCTCTTGATGAGAAATGAACCTTTGACTAAGAAGGAAACCCGATGTGTGACCAAAGGATTAGGTGCAACGAGCACTAACAAAGAAATCCACCTCCGTTTAGCCAAATATCTCATATCCGGTTAAGCCGGTTAGCATTCCAATTTCCTCCGAGCCTTCTTCTGCTCACGTATAATAAGTTCTCCACCTCAAAAAACCTTCTAAATAAACCGCACCTCTACCATATCCTCAAAGGATGAAACGCAAAAACAAAAGGAGATAAATATATGCACTTATAAGTTTCTAGAGATGTTTCAAAAGCTGCATTTTCAACATAAGTTTAGCTGAAGCTTTAGTTCTCATGCCAAATAAACTCATAATGAATTAAAGGCTCATCTTCTAACAAAAGAAACTTTTAGAAGCACTAACACACCTTTGACCGAAATTGTTCGCGATTGATCATGAAGATACTTCTTGAGAAGCTGGTGATCCCCGTTTCCTTAACCATGTGACATTACCAAGAGTGATTCAATGTATGGCTCTAGCTAACTTAGGGCCTGCATTAATCTCATGCCATTAGGGATTTATCAAAAGCTTAAGCTACCTGAGCTTGTCACAACCAAGATGACCCTCGTTTGCCAATGTTTCATTTAGCCATTCTAACCTCGTCATAACAAGGATGTACTTGTAAAGGTATGGACATTTTTTCCTTTCCCGCTACGACGTGGTTGACCGATTATGAGGTCAACTACCGAGTACCTTTGATACTTGGTAGGCCTTTCTTAAGGACCGCACGGGTCTTAATTGACGTCCACGGGGAAGAGCTAGTGATAAGGGATGGTATGGAAAGGATAGAGTCTTAAACCGACATGTCGGTCATACAAAGAAGTCAATCCACATGATGGACATTATGATGACCGTTCAAAATGTTTGTGAACCCTAGATCAATGATCGTCATCCTCACCACAATCTACTATTGTTAATAGTTTGACTCTCTTGTGGACAAATTAACAACAAAAGGAAAAGTTAAGAAAATATCCTGACCTAGTTGCTAGAAGAAGGGCTTGTTTTACATCAAATTTAGAGAATTTTAGAATCATTCACCAAGGAAGAGTTATTCATTCACCTCAAATTGCTTCCGTAGGTGCAATTTCACACATCTTTCCAAACAATAATCTTGAGGACTCTTTCAAAATGGGGGATGAGGATCTTAACTTTATTCCAAACAAGGAATTAGACAAAGAAGATCTCGATTCTAAATCCAAAGAGATTCCAAAAATTTGGAAAAGAGTGTGATTTTCCTCTTTGTGATGATTTTCAAAGTTTCAAGACTTTTTCAAACCCTCTCTTTGAGAAAAAATATGATTTTCCCTCTAGAAATGACGAGTCAATTCTTAAGGAGGAGGTTCATAAGGAAACTCTTAAGAGTTATTTGAACCCTCTTTTTGAAAACGACGAGGAATCAATTCCTATTGAGGTATCTAGACAAATATCCTTTCTTTCTTCTCTCCGAAAGTTAATTCTGAACCCTCAATTGATGACATGTCATTTTCACCAAAAGAACTTAATTGGGAGTCTCTACCAAAAGATGACTTTGATAATGATGATGATCTCTTTGAATGATTCTAACAATGATGAGTAAAAGAATGTTGTATGATAGGATTTTGAAGAATGGATTCGATAGGATAAAACCAAAATTTTTGACAAATTCAAGTACGAGTGTTTTTTAAAAGATTTTAATGATGAATTTTGAACCCGTTAGTTCAAGTTATGTTGAAGGAAATTTGGTTTGTTATGAGATTTTCATGAAAAGTGAACTTTATTCCTCAACAATCTAATGAGATAAAGTTTTTCAACCCGGTATCCTAGTTGATAAGAAACTCTAAAGTTCATGACAACTGTATTTTTAACTCGACACCTTCCCACCCCCGTTCTTCAGAATGATGTTAGACTTTGACCTTGAAACAAACACTTTCAAGTTGACCCTAAGAATGATAATTTGAACCCAAAGGTCCTATTTTGATCCGGTGTATTTATGATAATGTAGCTTACGAGAAGAGTTCTTAACTCTAAATTTTTTTGGACTCACCCTCAATTGTCCCCACCCTTCATCCGAACTAATTATCTGTTTTGGGAATGATCCATCCTTCGAATTTCTTTAACCTCTCCTTTTATCCTCCAAAATGAACCTTGTTGAATATAGGTCAAGCTAGTGACATCGTTAATAAACAACGCGCTTCGTGGGAGGCACCCCATGCTTATACTTTTTTAATCTTCTTTCTATTTGTCTCTTTGCTTTCCCCAAGGACACATCAATTCGGGGACAGCGTGTACTTTTACTCGTTAACAAAAAAACAAGCCGTTTTTAAGTCCTTTAATTTATAGCTATACACTGCAAATGATGAGAGGAGGCTTGTTTCCCTTTCCGTTCTTGATTGGTTGTTTGTGCTTGTTTTGTCTTGGTTTTCCCGGATTTTTGGAGGATCATGGTTCAAAAATTGGTGGAAGAACAAAGCATGCACACAATTTTCCATTGATGGTCCTCCAATCTTCTCTTCATAAAGTGGGCAATCTCATATCCTTTCTTTTATCGAACTAACATCTATTCTTGTGGCGATGACCTTAGAATTTTAGTTTAGAATCCTTTTAAACCCCTATTTTTTTAAAACATTGAGGACAATGTTATCAATTTTTAGTTTGGAAGGATATCTTCGATTTGACCTTGCACTTAACTTCACGCAACCTTGTTGAACCATTTTGAGATTACCCTTTATGTGGCAAAAAGTGGAAAATTTTAAAAATAATGCTTACAATAAGGAAGCTTTAGTTTGGAGAAAAACACCACTTTTTTGGGTAATCCGTTGGTGAGAAATAGGATTTAAATTATGACTTGACCGGGTGAAAATGCCCCTAGCTATTCATTAACCAACCTTTGTGGGGCTAAGCATTCACAAATCCCTATTGCAATGATTAATTAAAAATTGAAGAACAAGATATGATGTAGTTAAAATATAAGGGTATTTGCTTAAGCAAGGTTTATTTGAAAACCTAAAGCTATATGAATGATTTGTGTCCTTTTTAAACTCCCGACAGCTCTTAACACACCTAATCATACGTGCTCATTTGAATTTAAACTAATCAACCAATGCTTTAGACAAAGTCTTACATTTGAAAGTAATTCATCTATTATGTAAAACGATATTTGGTTTCAAATTTATAAGTGAATTCTAAGATGAAACATATTTCCAATCTCCAAAAATAATAATTATAAAAAGAATGCCAAAGAAGCATTTTAATGCAAAAGCATTATTTTTTTTACGTGCCAATTGAAAATTTTCGCAAAAAATAAATAATATAAGCTATATATAGTTTTTTAATCGTTGGCGTATCCATGTTGAAGTGAGACACGATGGGTCCACTAAGGATTAGATATGTACGTAAATCAAGGTTCGTAAGGCGATTCATCACTAACGTAGCGTGGCCTAGAGGTGATGCAACAAGGGACTTTGTATTCTATTCTTTGTAGAAGGAAGGTTTTGTCGCGATATCCCACAAACGTTAGTACGAGTAGGTCGAACTAAGAACAACCGTTTGTTGATGAGAGATCCTACTTTGGGAGAAAGGCCTAAGTAGGGGTTCGAACTAAAACAACATCCTATTGCAAAAAATAAAATTTATGGAATACTGAAAAATAAAAAGAATGAAAAAATTTTCATTTTCTAAAATCAAGTTATAAATTTTGTATCCCAATTTCTTTTAGCTTTGAGTCGAAGGTATATCTATGTTATTAACAAATAAGCTTCAAAAGGCTTAAAGTGTAAGGCTAAATTGCTTACACCTATAAAGATAACTGTGATCAATGGTAAAGTTGAAAAAAGAGCAAACATCTAATCATTAAGTTAATCATGGAGTGAAAAGTTTCTACAAGTTGTAATGTATAAGAGCTTACCATTTGATCTTATATTGACAATGAACTTGTTTAATAGCTTTGTTTAGCTATGAAAAGTCAGGGAAGAACAAATTTTTTCCTCTTTGTCTCTATTACTCGGGAGTAGCCTATTTTAATGAGCCTAAAAGTTAGCAAAAATTTGCAATGATGCCATTAATGTGTTTTCATGAGAAAAATGTTAGAAGAAAGCATTAGATGTTAAAAGGGAGATTCATAAAAGTGAAAACAAGGCTGTATACTAAGCATGATTAGTGTCCAAGTGTTCAACTTAATAAAATTGCTTGAGACACGGCAATCCTTTATTTGGCGAATTTTGATAAGTGTTAAATTGTATACAAACAATCCCCGAGTTTCGCCAAAAAAAGCCCAAAAAATATGCAAAAGATTGAAATATGTGTGCATTTTGGTGTCCTCAAATGCATGAAAGGATAACAAATCAAAAAGGAGCAAAAACGACATAAACCGACAAATAAATTGAGTGATCAAGTACAAGGAAAAGATATGAAGCCAATTTCAAAAGCCAGATTCACGACCTAGGTTTGAGAAACAGAACAAGAAAGTCAAGAAAAGGACAAAGTTAAATGACCATTATAAACCCTTTAAAAGGATGCAAAAGACTAAAATACCCTTCTTGGGCCCTGTCATAACTTTTGGGATCACAAACGCCCATCAAAAGCCTAAAACCAAAAAAGACCCATTTCCTGTTTACAAAACTACAAGGCTAGGATTGACAAATTTCAAAGTCAATTTACACTGCACTTTGAATTAAAAAACCACACGTGCTATTTGTGCAATTTACCCAAAGTTTCAAAATACAAAACGCGAGCTAGTTTCCCATTTTCACCCTAAACCCGTCTTATACCATACCCACTTTTTTCCTTTCCCCCAAAACAACCGCACAAACCCAATCTTCCAAAACTCTTTCCCTTTATCTCCCTACTCCCAACCCACCTCAGTATTTACCACTCCACGTCCATTTTATGACGTGGCATGCCTCACTATTGGTGGTGGAGGCAGAGCGAACCCTAACCAAAGACATCCAACAGTCTAAAAAAAATCAAGTTTCAAAGTAGATTCAAGGCTTGGAACGATTAAAGATATTCTCATCCTCACTTCTCACCCCTCACTATAATAAGAGCTTCTATTTTCAGTTGAGAGAGTTTTTTTAATAGTTATTCCAATTTTTTCTGTGTAATTTTCTCATTTCAATTTAACGTGTACTGTTCCATTCCCTCTTTTCCCAATTGAGCTTTTAAAACTTTCCAAATTCATTGTACTCTTTGTCTTTTTGTCTTGAACCTATTCTACTTTTAGAGCAATAAAAATAATAGAGTTGTTTTTCAGTTTTTAAAAGTCTACATGTTATAAGCTGTTTTTAGCTAATAAGTTTGAAATAAGCTCGATATAGCTTATTATGTTTTCTTAAGTTCAAAAGTTGTTCAAATTTTGTTAAAAGCCTTCTAAGTACTGTATTAGTCTACTTTGGTTCAATAATGTTCATTTGAATTCAATTTGATCAAGTTTGGAAGCATTGAGGAGTAATAAGCTCAATTTAGCTTAATGAGCTTAAGCTTTGTGTCGTAGAGCTTAGAGTGGTAGTGTGCCAAGTGGTCCAGAAATTAACATTAAAATTTAGGTTTCACCTTTCTCTATTGTCATTTTAGCATTTGAAAGCTTAATTCAGTAGCTTGATTCATTGACTTTTTGTGTGCTTAAACTTGTTTAATATTGTTTAATTAGCCTAGTAATTCAAATGCCTTAAGCTGTTGTAGCTAGAGTTTATTGAGATTTCAAGTTTTAAATTCTGTCTGAAGAGTAGAAAAAGCTAGCTGAGTAACTAGTTTATTTCTTTTAATAAGCTGCAGAATTTAGTGCTTAAATAGCTTAATTAGGTGAGTTTAAGAATGAGTAGATAAAAGGTTTTAGCATTTTTAGTTTTAAAATAGATTTTAAGTGAAATCTAGTTTGGACAGTTTAGGATAAGTAGTGTTTGGGTTAGGGTGTTTTTGACCTTAAAAGTCAACAAGAGCTTGTCAAAATACTTTACATAGCTTAGATTTTCAGAGTGTTCAAGTTTTAAAAAGGTTTTGAAACTTAGTTTGTAGAATTTCAAGATTTATAGCTTAAAAAGTTTTTGCTAGCACCAGGGCAGTTTTAAGTGCAAAGTAGATTTAAGTGTTAAGTAATTCACAAGCATTTTAGAGTTCAAACTTGGTAAATGTAGATTTAGTAACATTTAGTGAGTTGGTTTATGAGTCCTCACTTTAGAAATTTGGCCTGCACTTAGGTATTTGCCAATTATATCAGCATAGGCAGTAGTAACTCAGTTACTACTGCTGATGCTCACCAATCTTCTAGTTTTTTTTAGTACTTGTAATTAGGTAATAAGAACTTAGCTTTAGGGAATTTAGTAGTACTCTATTAGTTTTTTTTAGATCATCTATTAACTTTCATTTTTAAGCTCTAAACTAGTCCTTATTTTCTTACAAAAGTGGTATTAGTAGCAGCTGAGGTTTCAAGGATTTACTTTTAGATTTCTATTTTCTAGTTGTTCATTACAAATTCCTTTTATCTAGGTTTACTCCATATTCATATTAGTGCTTATTTCCAAAATTTCAGTTTCTAGAATTTTAATTTGAGCTAGTTAGCTTATTAGGATTTGCTTATTAATAGTCATTAAGTTGAACCTTAGTTTTTTTAAGATCAAATTTCTCATTAATCTTGTTAACTTTTAGCTTATCTCTTTTTAGACATCTTTAGTACACATCTTAAGCTTCATTTAGCTTCTTTTGGTTTTTACTTTCATTAAGTAATAAGCTAGATATAAGCAAAAGATTAGAAAAGTAGAATTTTCAAAGTTAAACCATAGTTTCTGTAAGACAGTTTTAAAAGCTTAATTTCTAGCTTATCTAGTTGATAAAATGTCAATGTGCTTTTATTAAAGTTAAGAGTATAAGCATCAAAGTTTATTTAACATTGTAGATTAAGATTTTGCTAATTTTCACTTTTTAGATAAGCAAAAAATAAGCCAAATCGTAGGGTCTATTTGGTACTTTCTCAATAGTTTAAAGTTTCTGTATTTCCACTATAGTGTATTTCCTTTATTTTTCTTTTCCCAGCTAACCTTTACTTTCATTTGTTTCCATTTTCTACTACCCTGATCTTTTAGAGATAACTAAATATTTTTAATGTTTTTTAATTTTAGTTTAATAAAACTAGGGATAGGTTTTAATTACAAAATAAGGTTCAAATTGGTTAGTAAAAATTGGGGATTTTTATATCATTAGATTTCTGCATATTTTTAGTAGTTAAAAATCATTTTTCTTTATTTTTCCAATTGAATTTGTATTTTCTAGAAATTAAAATAGATTTTTAGTAATTTCTTTTTCTTTAAGAAATTCATAGAAAATAGAAAAATAGTTGGAAAAATCCAATATCTGAGAGCTTGTAATACTTTTCTTATTTCATTTTAGTATTTTTTTGACACATCGAAATAGATTTTTTATTGTTTAATTTTTAGAAAAAGTGTATTTTAGTAACAATTCATATTTTTCTTTAAAAAATCATATAAAATTCAAAAATAGTTAAAAAATTCTAATTCTTTTTCCTAAAATTTTCTTTTTAAATTTGTGATTTTTAGGTATAAAATTTGTTAAAAGAAGTGCCTTAGATTTTAAATTTCAGTTTTAGCTCACATTTTTAATTCACGTTTGTTAATTTTTCGTAATAGTTAACCAATTTTAATTCTTTAATCGTTTTTATAGTTTAATTGTGCTATTATATTCGTAGTGTAATTCAAAATTCAAAAAATCCTTTATCCATTCTTGACTCGAATCCGAATTATTCCCAAATCTCAATTCACGACTTCGTTGGGATACGACCCGAGAAGAAAATACTTCCCGGTTAAAAATATACGTATTGTGTTTTCTTAAGTGAGATTTTATCCTTTTATATTCTCTTGTTTGAGAAGTAATTTAGAAGAATTGTCACAGGATTTATAGCTATAGCATATATAAATATTACTAGTGCTTACAAAACACACCCCGCATACCAATGCAACTCCTTCCAAATGCTAACTCCTGGCGTATGAAGTTTTACGCAAGTTAAAAAACAAATTTCCAAAAACTTCTATACAGCTCGACTACGATGTAGCCGTAAAACTGAAGAATGTTGGGTGATCGTGAGTACAATAGAAGTAGTCCAATCACAACTTCGGGACAGACCGGCCCACCGGGACCATACACAAATGCCAAACCTAAATGGACCTTTAACCCTTAACTTAATATTAACCACAAGCGTGAAGGGAATTATGAAACAAATAACTATGAAGATATGCAAGGAGGTCAAAGATGCATGGAGGATCTAGACCATGAACCATCAGCCTGCAAGATCAAGAGGTTTGAAATGACCAAATACACATTTGAGACTGATGAAGAATTTATAGAGATCAAGGAACTCGAGCACATCACCGTTCAGAAACCAATACGGACGCACGTCATTCCTACTGAGAACTTTTTCGCAAAATGGACGATGGATGGCTCGTGACCAGAGCAATGAATGAATGAAGGATGAGGAAAAAGGTCGAACTTAACGACCAGCTAAAACAAAAGTGCTTCTCGGGGAGACAACCCGTCAAATTTTTGAATTGATTTTGTCCGCATATAAAAAAAAAAAAAAAAAATGTTGAATTTTAATTTATTGTTGAGTCTGTCTTCCCAGACATGCCATACGGCGTATCGAACCCCTTGGATACGGCGTATGCATGTTTGGACATCATCAGTATATTTAAATTCCAGTATTTAATTTCCAGTAATTTAATTGTTTTCACAGGTTTACATATGACGTATCCTTGGGTTTGGGATACAGCGTATTGTAACCTGTACTGTTGTGTGTTTAATTGTTTGCCTGTCTTGTAGGTTAGCGAAAGTACAAATTGCACAACTCTTCTAAACTTTCATGCAGGACCTTGCTGAAAACAAAATCGACTTAATGGTATAATCTGGAAAAAAAAAACCACGTGTTGAACTCTCAGGGCAATCTGAAGCCCTCTTCGACACACTTTTTGCTCGAACACTCATAATGGAGAACCATACGGAGCAAACAATCCGGGGAGTTTCCTCGTTCTAATTCTATTTCCCTTTATTATTTTATTGTTTTATCTATACAACGAGAACTTGTAGAATTTAAGTAGGGGATGGTGATTAAACGTACTTGTCTATTTTCACAAATATGCTAAAAATGAAATCAATTAAAAAATAGCATACTTTTTTGTGAAAAATCGCTAGTTACATTACCTTGCGTACTATAACCCTCAATGCCAATTTGTGAGAATTAAGCCTATTCGTTTCCAATTACTTACTAAAAATTCCACAAAAATATGTGTGTGCCGGTGATGTAGTGGACTTTAGAACTTGACCTGGTATATCACCCGAGACCCACATGATGTGTAATTATTTGGATGTAAAGAGTTACATGCTTAACTGGAATTTCTAGGATAGAACCAAAAATACCTAACATTTCGTAATATTAACTAACACAACTGGTTAGTTAACCACCCCTGCCAACCCTTTTGCTTACCTACTTTTAGAGTAAAGATACCCCTAAACACCTGCTGAGTCAAACCATTCCTTTTCTTTTCTACACCAATTAAAAAAATTGTTTTGTTTCGCCTTTACACATCCGCCCTAACGCGAGAATTAAATACCTATTTTAATCAAAGTTGCTGTTCTTTCAAAGTAAAGTCTTGTAGTTTCCCCTAGTTCAAAGTGAAATTTCTCTAATCTTAAAGGTCAGAAAATTTTCACAAATGCAATGGAATATTGTAGCTCGTGTCTTTTTCTACTTTGGCGATTATATGTTATGTCCGTAGAAGAAAAGTTAAAAAGAAGAATCAGCCGGACAAATAAAGATAGTGAAGACGGTAAATTACATCGAGATTTATGATGTATTATTCGCAAGCAAAACAATTTTGAAAAAAAAAGATAGTCGCTCTTTGAACTTATACCGAGCATATATAAAAAAGGAACTATTATTCATGAGACTACAAAAAAATCAACTGATGTAAAGTATTAGTAAAAAGTGGCCGATAATACGCACTTAAGTTGTAAAAGTAAGTACAGTTCGGGATGTAAGGGAAGGTTGACCGTTATGGGAACTCCAACTAGTGTTGTCTTTAGACATTTCTAATGATCGAGGCGTTTGTTTATAAGTTCGAGATTTGTCATGGAACGTTCGGGAAAAAGTAACTAGCAACCGCACCTTATGTTGGCTTAAACTATATTGTTTTGTTTATTTTATTTATACAGTAATATTTCTTCTGTCCCGTTCCTGATAAACCTGAACCTAGGTTCTACTTGAACGAATAGGATGTGTATGAGCGTGGATGTCTATTCCGTCGATATGGCTATGCATGCATGTCTCACCCGCCTTGGTTGACGACGACCTTCGGTGAAAGTCAGAAGCTTCATACCCTATATCATTCTTCATCCTAAAAAGATTGAATTAAACACCCAGCCTATAAAACAAATAGTTACCAATTTACCTTATGACTTGTTACTCCTTAACTCTAGAGTGAATTGTATCCCTGCCAAGCCATGATACAAAGCTAATCACGACCGACAAATAGCATACTGTTTATGATTTTTTATGGAATTTTTGTAGAATTTTCCTAAGTGTTTAAATGGGTCTGCTCAAGCTAAACTTTTTGAACGTCGAATCAGGTCCGAATTTGCGTACTTTGTGATGATGAATTTTTATAAAATAGTTAGACTCAATATTATTTTTTCTACAAAATCATGGTGGTTCATAACCCATTGGGAAGATAGGGAATGCAGTAGGGAAAAGCAATTTGATGATTTAGTATTTTATTTGTAGTCATAAAGTGACTACTAAATTTCTGCCGAAAACTAGAATAAGTGATTAAAGGTGTATAGAGTATAAGTAAAGCATGTGAGGTGTGGTATAAGGGTTATAAACATAATATAGTTATAGGAATCCATCAATTGATTGTTACATCGTCTTGGGCATTTATCCTAATCGCATGTAACACGTGCTTTATTTGTGTTTAGTTAATTGCAAGGAATTGCGAAGTAGCTGTGCATCAGGTGAGTTTCATAGTCCCATTTTACTATGTTTTCTTGGGATGAAAATGATGCAAAATATGTTTTGAAATATTTTAATTGCTGTGATTATGTGGTTTAATTGGCGCATAGAATTTTATGTAGCTATTATATGTTATGTGCTAAATGTTATGTGTTGACGGATCGAAGGTAACGTTCCTACTCATTACTTTGAGACTATGTTATGTGCTTTGGATCGGGGGTAACATTCCTACCCAAATGACGATGGCTTCGGGTAATGTTCCTACCCATGATTGTGAGACGTGCTTTGTGACATTGGATCATGGGACACGTTCCGTCCTAGTTATGGTTGTTTTGGACGAATGCATGTAGCTTGTATAATAGTTAGCTTAACTGTCCTGCCATGTTTTTTTTTCAATAATCATAGTGATTGATTGAAAGTTTGAATTGTGTGTCGTAAACCTATGACTCTCACCAACCTTTATGTTAACGTGTGTGCGATTAACCTCAATACAAGACCCCTCTTGTGTTTGGTATCGTCATAACAGTTTATTTTCTATATAATGCATTTTAGACATTCTCTATTGTTGTCACTGTTGTGTTGTGATGATACCAATGACGTTACGCCTCGTGTTTCTGCCTTGGCGGGGTGTGACACCTTACCCTTTGATTATGAGCTTAATTGGACCGGCAGGTGACCCGATAATTGTTCAACCAGTATTGTTCTTAATTAATTGGTAATTGATTTAGGTGGTGGACTACCGGCATATAAGACAATATCAAGAAATAAGTGGGTAAAGTCTTGATGGGCTAGGGTATTAACAGGATCACCACTGCTTTAATTCCCTATGATAGATTATAATTAGACTATAGGATGCTTTATGTGGATGCGTTAATCGTGACAAGATTGTTCGTATCTAGGTCTTAGGAAGAAGAACCGCCTAAGTCTTAATAATGATATGTTGCCTCAAAATAAGCAGCCACTGTACTAATTAAACAAACCAACATTTAATCGAGCTTAAGATGGTTAATACAGTTTTCTATTATTTTGCTTGAACCGCTTCTTTATCTTGTGATTATTTGCTTTAGTGTTTATTGTGTTTTGAATTAATTATTGTCTCCACAAAACTTGTGTCAGTCTCTCAGGCTGAAAACCCCCCATTTACCACTAGTAAATATGTACATCATAGGTTTAACAAGTAATTAGACTAATTTAGATAGTTTAAAATACTGATAGAATATTAGGTTAACTTTCGCTCTTAGTGTTCGACACTCTACTTACCGCGAAGCTACATCTTGACCGGGTACACTGCCCATTAAAGTGTTGTCTTTAGGTTTGTCGGCTAAATATAAATGTAAAACTTGATAATCACTAAATATACCTACACGACACAACACATCAGAGATCAATAAGGCACGAGGTGCAAGGAATATATTGGTGATTATATTTTGGATGTCACATGCTTAAGGATTTGGTTGCATTACATTTTGTATATTTGTCATGGGCAAGAGTCTTTGTATTTGAACAAGTAAAGCTTTGGGCTTTTGTAACAAACACTTTGCTAAATCCAATGTATCAATTTTAAATGACTTTTAATGGTCGTTCTTATATATATCTTGTGCTATTGATCTATGAAGTACCACCCTTAACCCATATTCCGCTGCGACCCAATTTGGGGGTGTTACAGATTGGTATCAAGAGCCAAGGTTATAGAGAACCAGGTCAAATGTTTTTTGCTGGACTATAATCATTTTCAAACATTTCATTCATGCAAAGGGGTTTTCACGAGGCATACATACACTAGTTGTTGCATTAGTTGATTAGACTAGATGCATTCATGATGGATATACGTGTTTATAATATATATTACATATATTGCGATAAGAGTCTTATATTAATATACTTATATAAGCTACTTTTGATTTTTAGATTTTGGTCATGTCGGATTCGGAGGATTCCACAGTCACATACACGGAGGTATCCAGTCTATTTGCGGATTTTTCAAACATTGGATCACCGGGAGTCGTCGTATACGGATACGATGGGCTACCCATAATGCCGGAGGACCCATATGTGGAGGCCTCTCTTCAGGCCCCACCACCATCACCGGACTACATTCCTGGCCCGGAAGTGCCACAGGCACCACTTCCACCAGAATTTGTTCCAAAGCCTGAGTACCCTGAGTACTTAGTGCCATCTAATGTTGAGGTACTGATGGAGGAGCAGCCTTATGCCACTGATGCTTCACCTACAGCCCTATTACCGGGCTACATTGCCGACTCCAACCCGAAGGAGGATGAGGATAAGGAGGATCTTGAGAAGGATCCTGCTGATTATCCTGCCGACGGAGGAGACGAGGATGATGATGATGAGTCATCTGATGATGACGATGATGATGATGATATTGAGGTTGAAGAGGAGGAGGAGGAGGAGGAGCCCCCAGCTCCTGCCGACTCTACAGCTATTACTTCTCCAGTTGATCATGCCCCGTCTGCTGAGGAGACATAGTCGTTTGAGACCGACGAGTCTGCGGCTACACCACTACCATACCCTGCATACCGCGTTATGGCTAGGATGTCCATCCGACCCCAGACGCCGGCACCGTTCCTCTCTAAGGAAGATGCTGGGAGATTTCTTGCCATACCTACTCCACCACCATCACCACTTACTCCAGTATCATCACCACTACCACAGATACCATCTCTACCACTCCCAATATCACCACCACTACCTATATCAGCTCCATTATTACCTACTAGTCCTACTCATCCATTGGGCTACAGAGCTGCTATGATTCGGCTGAGAGCCGGGGCCCTATCTACTTCCCATTCACTACCATTACCACCACCCATCATACTCTCCCACATCAGATCAGATGCATCACCATTGGGTACACCTCCATCAGGGACACTACCACTCCTACCTATACCAGCACCTACATCATCCCCACCTTTGCTGCTACCCTCTATCGACCGTAGAGCGGACAAGCCTGAGGTTTGCTTACCACCTCAGAAGAGGTTATGTATTGCCTTTGGTCCTAGGTACGAGGTTGGAGAGAGTTCATTTGCCCCCACTGCTAAACCGACTAGAGGTTTTAGGGCATAATATGGTTTTGTTGCCACTATGGATAGGGAGATTAGGCGAGATCCAGAGAGAGAGGTTGGTTATGGGATTACAGACTTTTAGGATGAGACAGTTGAGGCCATGCAGGATAGACCAGCAGCTGGTGTGATGGACATAGCAGAGCTTAGTCAGAGGATGACAGACTTTGCTACTACTGTCAGACAGGACACCGATGAGATTAATAGGAGATTTAGCGATGCACAGGATACCAGAGCAGTGTTGAGTGACCGACTCAACTTACTATACAGGGATAGACGCTCTTATGCTTACACTGCTTTACTTATGGAGAGAGATGCTAGAATGTAACTTGAGGCCTAGAGATGGTATATAGATGCTAATGACGCTATACGATTAGAGGTTATGGCATTATACACTACGGTGTTAGGTCAGCAGGCAGAGATTACAGCTTTGTGAGCAGCCGACCGCGCTCGACAGGCATAGCTTGCAGCAACACTGAGACTGATGGGTGCACTACAGGTACAAGTGACAGAGCTCCAGAGACAGCGGGGACCCGCTAGAGGTCCAGCACAACCTAAGATACCGGAGGAGGCCGGTAGTTCTTCTTAGATTATACCATGTGTTTAGCTATTTTGTATATAGCCTACCAAGTATTACGGGTAACTCCCGGGTAGTAAGGCTTTAGGTTGTTTATTTTCATCTTGTAACCTAATCATATTGATCATTTTGTATCTGAATCGGTCATGTATGTTTCCATATTATATATGGAAGGGATGTATTATGTTATGTCTATAATTGAATTTATTATGAATGAATGTCGATTTAGTTTCACCATTGTTAATTTCAATTCAGTTGTGTATTTCACTGTGTGATGTGATCTCACTTTATTTATTATGCATATGTCATGTCATGATTATGATTTTATGAAATCTAACGGGTATTATATTTTCTAGTGATTTAAGGAAAATGGCACCAAAAAGAACCACGAGATCAACACCAGCCACAAAAATAACCAAAACCACATCTGTCACCAATGCCCAGCTTAAGGAATTGATCAACCAAGGCTTTGCTGCCGCACTAGCAGCATGTAATGCCGATAGAAGCATGAATGGCGATGACAGCCATAATTTGGGACGGGTGTCAGAAGGACTGAACGCGTTGCTCGAGAGTGCACTTACCAAGACTTCATGAAATGCCAACCCCTATCTTTCAAAGGCACTAAAGAAGTTGTTGAGTTGATGTAGTGGTTTGAAAGAATGGAAATTGTATTTAGCATAAGCAACTGCACTGTGGAAAACCAAATCAAGTTTGCCATTTGCAATCTTCTTAGAATTACTCTAACGTGGTGGAACTCACACGTTAGGACTGTTGGTCACGATGTTGCATATGCAATGACTTGGACATCCCTAAAAAAGAAGATGGCAGATAAGTACTGCCCGAGGGGCGAGATCATGAAACTTGAAGTCGAGTTATGGAATTTGAAAGTAAAGGTTACCGATGTGATAGGCTATAATCAATGTTTCCAGGAACTGGCATTGATGTGTGTCAGGATGTTTCCTGAAGAGTCTGATAAGATTGAAAGATATGTTGGTGGTTTGCCCAACATGATTTACGGAAGTGTCATGGCATCGAAGCCGAAAACCATACAGGATGCTATTGAAATGGAAACTGAACTGATGGATAAGAAGGTCAGCACCATGGCTAAAAGGCAGGCTAAAAACAAGAGCAAGTTTGATGACACTTTCTGAAACAATCAAAACTAGCAGCAGCCTCCTAAAAGGCAAAATGTGGCATGGGCATACACTACAGGATCTAGTGAGAAGAAACCCTATGGAGGATCTAAACCTCTGTGTCCCAAATGCAATTACTACCATGACGGTCCATGTGCTCCAAAATGCCACAAGTGCAACCGAGTTGGCTATCTGGACCGTGATTGTAAAAGTCATGCAAATTCCAACACTGCCAACAACCAAAGAGGCACTGGGGCAGGTCAAAAACCTACGTGCTATGAGTGTGTAGTTTAAGGACATTACAAGAGGGAGTGTCCGAAGCTGAAGAACAACAACAGAGGCAATCCAGTTGGAAGTGGAAATGCTCCAGCTAAAGTATATACGGTAGGCAATGCGGAGACAAACCCAGACTCTAATGTCGTCACGGGTACGTTCCTTCTAAACAACTGATATGCTTCTATCCTATTTGATACTGGTGCCGATAGGAGTTTTGTGTCTACTGCATTTAGCTCCCAAATTGATATCACACCAACTGCATTAGATCATTTTTACAATGTTGAACTAGTTGATGGGAGAATAATTGGGTTAAACACTATCATCCAGGGTTGTACATTAAACCTCTTAAATCACCCATTCAACATAGACTTAATGCATGTAGAACTTGGTAGTTTCGATGTTATAATCGGTATGGATTGGTTGGCCAAGTACCATGTGACAGAAGCAACCGAGGAAACAAGACTCGATTGAACATCATCTCATGCACTAAAACCCAAAAATATTTGCTGAAAGGATGTCCTATCTTTTTGGCACATGTTACTACGAAGGACACTGAAGATAAGTCGGAGGAGAAGCGACTTAAGGACGTACCAATCGTCCGGGATTTTCCTGAGGTATTTCCCAAAGACTTGGTGGGCATTCCACCGCCCCGACAAGTAGAGTTTCGTATCGATTTAGTACCTGGTGCTGCACCTGTAGCATGGGCGGCCTTATCGATTAGCGCCGTCTGAAATGAAAGAGTTATCTGAACAACTGAAAGAACTCTCTGAAAAAGGCTTCATAAGACCCAGTTCCTCACCCTGAGGAGCACCAGTCTTGTTTGTTAAGAAGAAGGATGGATTATTTCGAATGTGCATTGACTATCAGGAATTATACAAGCTGACGGTGAAGAATCCTTATCTACTCCCAAGGATCAACGATTTATTTGATCAACTCCAAGGATCCAGTGTTTATTCTAAGATAGACCTGCGATCGGGTTATCACCAACTTTGAGTATGAGAAGAAGATATTTTTAAGACGGCATTCAGAACTCGGTATAACCATTATGAGTTCCAAGTTATACCATTTGGCTTAACGAACGCACCGGCGGTATTTATGGATCTCATAAACCATATGTGCAAGCCATATTTGGATAAATTTGTGATTGTATTTATTGACGATATCCTCATATACTCAAAGAACAAGAAGGAACACGAAGAGCACCTTAAGTTAATCTTAAAATTGCTTAAGAAGGAGGAATTGTATGCTAAGTTTTCTAAATATGAATTTTGGATTCCCAAGGTACAATTTCTCAGTCACGTGATTGATTGTCAAGGCATTCACGTAGACCCCACCAAGATCGAATCCATTAAAGATTGGTCATCTCCTAAGTCACCAACGGAGATTCGTCAATTTTTAGGTCTTGTTGGGTGTTACCGAAGATTCATTGAAGGATTTTTGAAGATCACCAAACTAATGACCAAACTCACTCAGAAGAAGGTTAAGTTTGTTTGGGGCGACAAACAAGAAGCAGCGTTTCAATTATTGAAGCAGAAGTTGTGTAGTGCACCAATTCTGGCTTTACCTGAAGGAAGCGAAGATTTTTTCGCATACTGCGATGCTTCAATCAAAGGTTTGAGCGTTGTGTTAATGCAAAGAGAAAAGGTGATTGCTTATGCATCACGCTAATTGAAGATTCATGATAAGAACTATACGACTTATGATTTGGAACTTGGAGCAGTAGTGTTCGCTCTAAAGATTTGGAGGCACCATTTATACAGAACCAAATATACAGTGTTCACTGATCACAAGAGTCTACAACACATTCTTAATTAGAAGGAGCTGAACATGAGAAGACGTCATTGGTTAGAGTTGCTCAGTGATTACGATTGTGAAATTCGTTATCACCCAGGAAAGGCAAATGTTGTTGCTGATGCTTTGAGCAGGAAGGAGCGAATAAAGCCATTAAGAGTTCGAGCCTTACTCATGACTATCAGCTTAGATCTTCCTAAACAAATCTTGAATGCTCTGACCGAAGCATGGAAACTAGAGAACCTCAAAAACAAAGATGTTGGAGGTATGTTGATTGAAAATTCAAAGGATCTAGAGAAACTTATAATCGAAAAGTTAGAACCTCATACGGATGGAACTCTATACTTAAATGGCAGGAGTTGGTTGCCATGTTATGGTGATTTGAGGACCATGATCATGCACGAGTCCCACAAGTCAAAATACTATATTCATCCAGGTTCTGACAAGATGTATCAGGACATGAAGAAGCTATATTGGTGGCCCAGTATGAAAGCTGACATCGCCACCTATGTTAGCAAGTGTCTGACTTGTGCTAAGGTCAAGCCTGTACATCAAAGACCATCAGGATTGTTGGTACAACCCGATATACCTTAATGGAAGTGGGATAATATCACTATGGATTTTGTCATGAAGCTTCCTAAGTTGTCGCAAGGTTATGAGACCATTTGGGTAATTGTTGACAGACTTACCAAGTCCACAATGATTGTACCAATGAGGGAAACTGATCCTATGGAGAAACTGGTGAGAAAACAGCAGCTCCTTTAGGTCGGTCTTCAGTGTGTCCTCCCACATGAGCTTTGGTCTACCCCTTCTTCTCACGCCATCGATGACAATAGTCTCCACCCTTCTAACAGGTGCTGATTGTGGTCTCCTCTTGACATGTCCAAACCATCTCAATCGTCCTTCTCTTATCTTGTTGATGATAGTCGCAACATGGAGATTTCTTCGAAAGGCTCCATTTAGGATCATATATAGTAGGGTCTTACCACAAGTCCAACTTGGAGCAGTAGTGTTTGCTCTAAAGATTTGGAGGCACTATCTGTATGGAACGAAGTATACCGTGTTCACTGATCATAAAATTTTACAGCACATACTGGATCAGAAGGAATTGAACATGAGACAACGTCGTTGGTTGGAGTTGCTTAGTGATTACGATTGTGAGATTCGTTATCACCCAGGGAAAGCAAATGGCGTTGCTGACGCTTTGAGCAGGAAAGAACAAGATCAACCATTAAGAGTTCGAGCTTTAGTCACGACTATTGGCTTGGATCTTCCTAAAAAAAATCTTAAATGCTCAAACTGAAGCACGAAAACCAAGGAACCTCAAAAATGAAGATGTTGGAGGTATGTTGATTGAAAATTCAAAGGATCAGGAGAAACTTAGAACGGAAAAGTTAGAACCCCGTGCGGATAGAACTCTATGCTTAAATGGCAGGAGTTGGTTACCATGTTATGGTGATTTAAGGACTGTGATCATGCACGAGTCCCACAAGTCAAAATACTTTATCCATCCGGGTTCTGACAAGATGTATCAGGACATGAAGAAGCTATATTGGTGGCCCAATATGAAGGCCGACATCGCCACCTATGTTAGCAAATGTCTGACATGTGCCAAAGTCAAGGCAGAACATCAAAGGCCATCAGGATTATTGGTACAACCCGATATACCTCAATGGAAATGGGACAATATCACTATGGATTTTGTCATGAAGCTTCCTAAGTCGTCGCAAGGTTATGACACCATTTGGGTGATTGTTGACCGACTTACTAAGTCTGCAATCTTCGTACCAATGAGGGAAACTGATCCTATGGAGAAACTGGCTAGAATGTACCTAAAGGAGATAGTAACGATGCATGGAATACCAGTCTTGATCATCTGTGATCGTGACCCTAGGTTCACGTCAAATTTCTAGAGATCACTTCAGAAGGCTTTGGGTACGAACTTGGATATGAGTATTGCCTACCATCCACAAACTGACGGACACAGCGTGAGGACTATCCGAACTCTCGAGGATATGCTACGTGCTTGTGTGATCGACTTTAGAAATGGTTGGGTTAAACATTTTCCATTGGTTGAGTTTTCTTATAACAACAGTTATCACGCTAGCATCAAGGCTGCACCATTTAAAGCACTTTACGGTCAAAAGTGTCGTTCACCTGTTTGTTGGGCCGAGGTTGAAGAAGTTCAACTCACTGGTCCAGAAATAGTAAAAGAAACAACCGAGAAGGTCATTCAGATCAAGCAAAGAATGCAAGCCGCTCGTGATAGACAAAAGAGTTACGCCGATTTAAAGCATAAGCCAATGGAGTTTCAAGTTAGGGATAGAGTTATGCTTAAGGTTTCGCATTGGAAAGGGGTCGTACGTTTTGGCAAACGGAGGAAGTTAAACCCTAGATATGTTGGACCTTTCAAGGTGTTGGAAAAAGTTAGAGTTGTTGCTTACAAGCTTGAACTTCCTCAAGAGCTGAGCAGGGTTCACAACATGTTTCATGTATCCAACTTGAAGAAGTGTTATTCCGACAATCCATTAGTCGTTCCGTTGAAAGGACTCCACGTTGATGACAAGCTTCATTTTGTCGAGGAACAGGTCGAAATCATGGATCGAGAAGTCAAACAGTTGAGGCAAAGCCATATTCCAATTGTCAAGGTTCGATGGAACTCTATGAGAGGTCCTGAGTTCACATAGGAATGTGAAGACCAGTTCCGGAAGAAGTATCCGCACCTCTTCGCAAAAACCGCATCGTCGCCAAGTTCCACGTCTTAAGCCTTGAGGACAAAGCTCATTTAACGGGGGAAGACTATAACACCCCATGTTTTAGGTCATTGTACGACGTCAATG
Source organism: Tanacetum coccineum (assembly GCA_026074375.1). Taxonomy (NCBI): domain Eukaryota; kingdom Viridiplantae; phylum Streptophyta; class Magnoliopsida; order Asterales; family Asteraceae; genus Tanacetum; species Tanacetum coccineum. The sequence goes on from BQNB010001187.1 coordinate 89,459, forward strand.
ATATCACTATTTATTTTTAGTGTTGTACGCGTTTGCTTTTAATTTTAAGTGTTAAGTTAAATCGCGTAAACTAAAAATGATCATTCAACGTAAACGGGCATCAAACAATTAAATGTTTACGTCAAGCAAGTTTTAGATAATTATTTGGAGGATAATTATTAACTTTGTACAATTTATTTTTATTGGTTACGTAAAGTGTTTACGTTTCGCGATAAAATACGTTTAGGCATACCCGGAACCACCAAAACTTTTCTACGCTTCAACAAATACCCATTTTTATACCCAATACCCAAAGTTTTATAAAAATGCACCCATATTCATTAAATTAGCCGAATTCTATGCAAAATAAATGAACCTAGACTTACAAATTACATGTTATATCTTTATTCATTTAACCTACAACTTGTAACTTCAAAATAATGCAAGATATGTTGTAAAAGATCAAAAACCATATTATACTCCCCCTCCCCCAAATATTTGGCCACATATAAGTCCTAAGGGGACAAAGAGTTCACAAAATATCCATCAAAGACTTCTTGTAACACTAGGACTCAATATGCAAGATCATGACTAGTGAACTTGACCACTATTCCCTTAATTCCCTCATTGTATCCTAAGACTTCCAATAAGAGACTTTGACTAGTCTTATGGGTATATAAGGCATGCACTAGTAAGTAGAACACACACACTTTCATTTCACTTAAGAAAAACAACCATGTTCTCTCTTTTTCTCTCTAAAACCCACGACCAAAACCAAACTCACATACACAATCCATAAAATTTTATTTACAACACATACAAGCTTTTCAACATCATATCTAAGATATCTTAAGGTGTTTAGAAGGTTTCGTTTGGGGTTTACAAGTGTTAAAGCAAGAAGGTTCAAGATTAGGGTTTTCTTGGATTTAGGGTTTTCATAGACTTGGAAGCTAGGGTTTATTTGCTAAACAAGGGTTTAGACATTGTTGTTCATCATCCCTCATCATATTAAGGTCATCAAAAAATGTTAATCTCTTTAAATTTGTGATTTTATGCATATATGAGGTTTGTATAGTTAATCACCATCTAAGGAACTTATTTACTTGTAAATGGATTTTTACACTTGTTTATGATTTGGTATAATTTTACATATATTATATGGATGTTGATATCATGTTATAATGGAAATATAAGTATTGTACAAGTGTGGTTTATGTATAAAAAGTGTATATAAACAAGTTACCTAAAAAGTGTATTTATGAAAGTTCATGAACAAATAAGTATGTAGACATATGGATCTTGTGATTCTTGGACAATATTTGGACAAATCAAGGACTAGAGACCCTAAGTATGTAAGACATGTGGAGTTAAGTGTTGTAGAGGACTCGTAATAAAGTGGTTAAACTTAAAAGTTACAAAAACAAGTTTAAACATGTTTTTAACAAAAACCTTAAAAGATTTTGTTTAAATTCGAAATAAAAAGTATTTATTTTATATTTTTATAAAATACTACATGTTATGAGTATTTCAACCATATAAGGAACTTAAAAATCCGCTTTATAACGAAGGAGATACGACATTTACAAGGTATACGATAATAAACGCGTTTATAAAAGAAATTTTATAAAAACTCATTTCAAACCACCTCTGATATAAAAGTTTGGATATTTTCTCAGATAGTACATATTTTTAGGATTCCAAAACATTAAGAATAATAATTTTTGGATCAATAACGAAGGAGTTATGAATTTCGCAAGTTTACGATAATAAATAACTTTATAAAAATAATTTTATACCTAATTGAGGTATGTCATTAGAAAGAATGTAAGTACGATAGAAAGGATCGAGAAGTAGAACAGGATAAGGATAATTAGATGTATAATGGCATGGCTAGAGTTGCAAAACCATGTAGGTTGATGCAACTAGTTAAGTATATGTTTGAGAATGCTAAGATGAAATGTGAGGTTAATATGACCAAGTTTTGGTTAAAATTTAGACGAAGAGATTTCAGGGACGAAATCTAAATAAGGGGGATATATTTATAACACCCCAAAACCAGTCTTTAGGTATTTTATTACGATAATGTCATAGAATGAGTTTGCCTACGACTTTATAAGTTTGAATGCGTTGCGTGATTGGTTAGTCAAACCCGGTAGTCAACTATAAGTTAATATGTTATGAAAATGGTTTAGAAGTGTCACAATTAGGAAGAAAGAGGAAATGAGGGACCTAAAGTGTCATTAGACCAAAGTCCTAACTAATTTATAATTATCTTAAAATTTCCCTGGCATTCAATAAAGTTCCAGTAGTGTTGGTGTTTTGGGTGTGACGATACAATAAGAAAAAGAGAGGGAAATCAAGAAATAATAATGATCATGTGATGGTGTTTAAGGGTTACAATTCAAGAGATAATCTTAGCTAAATCCTTCCCTCAAGTAAGTAACCTCTAATTATGAGTTAATTGATTAATTATGAATTAGGGTTCTTAAGGAAAATTAGGGATTTTGGGTAAAGATAGTTTTAAAGTAAAGATAAGGTGTTATAGTAATCAAGGGTTAAGTGGTATTGAATAAAGTTAGTATTTATAGGGGTTTTGTGATATGATCATGTTATGATCATATAAAGGTTAGTATTGAGATGGGTATGTTTTGGGTAAGGTTACAAACCCCTTTATTTGTTAAGTTTATAAAGTGTTTATGATTTGTGATTATTCATTGTTAGGGAGTAAGAGGATGATGGAGATGATGTCCTTGTTAATAGCCATGGAAGCTAATGTAAGTAACCTTGGGTTATGTTTAATATTGATGTGTTAATATCTTGTATGAAGAATGGAAGTCTTAAGGACTTAGTTGTGGTGTTTTAGAACGAATAGAATACATGGCAACTTAATTAATTGAGTAAGTGTATGTTAGTTCTTGGTTATGGACTAACCAAGGTATGTGTTTGATGTTTGTTAATAATGTTATAGTTGATGTATTGAAGTTGTGTGATTGTTATAGTGGTATAGATGCTTATGATGTATGGAATGGACATGGACTAATGGTATATGTTTATGATACGAATATGAATGATTGATATATTAATCATGTTTTAACTGGTTACTTGCTAAGCGAAAGCTTACGTGTTTAAGTTAAAATGTTTTGTAGGTTCAAGTGATGAAGGTAAGGCATTGGTGAAGGCTTATGATTGGGCACATGATGGAAAGTATTGATTATGCGGTTAAGCATAAGTAGGACACCGAGCACTATCAATATTGAACCCCCAAAGTGTCCTAAAATTAATTGTAAATATCATGTTGAAATGTCTAAGTTCAAGTCTTGTTGCGGAATGATGGCCAAGAATGTTATTTAAGTGTTTTCTATGAAACGGGTCAAAATGGGTGTTTGGCAAAACCCATGAGGTACATGTTTATAGGAAATTTAGTCCACAAATGTATTTGTTAATGAAGTAATATGTTATGTTAATGAGTTCTGGAAGTCCTTGTAAAGTATCAAGTCCCGGAAGTTGAATTTTGGGTAAAAAAGGGCATTTGGGAAAAGTGAGTGTAGGCTGTCTGGGCTTTAGCAGCGGTGGTGGGCTTTGCCTGGGGTAAGGGCTCTGAAGGGCTTTAGCCGGCGACCAGGAACCTTGGACGGCCGCTAAATTACATCAGAATGTTCTTCGGTTTTTGTCAATTTTGTTTTTGCTGTAAAAACCAAACCGTAAAGAGTTAAAAGGCGTGCCACTCGCCGTTTTGAAGCTAGTTGAGTCTAGTTTCATTTAATAATACTTTCAAGAAGTAAATGTTAATTTATTTTGGTCATTTTATAAAATAATGACACAAGGTAATTCCCGAGTCATGCGTATGAGTAAAAATTTTAATTTTTGGTCAAATCAAGAGTCGAGAAAAGGGCGTTTCAAGCGGTACAGGTAAATCCATGCAATTTTAATTATACTTTTCACATACGCTAAAGATTTTATGTAACCATTGTGATAAATATGTGTGACAACTAACATTTTTCCAAGTTAACATTTACCTATAATTTTAACGTTTTACTTTGAACACGTGGATATTTGATGTTAGATATAAAACGTTGAGTTACATCATGTGTAACAATAAAAAACTTTGAACATATTCCATCTCTAGACTAAGTTCAATCTACACTTAATTGGTACATTATCATTCTCATGAGCATGATTTATATGTCATTTGCATTCGATTTTACAAATTTTACGTAAATCATTCAAGTCTTGCATTACATTTCATGCATGCACAACATACCTAATACCTTCACCACCTTTGAGATATTATTACTACAAGTATTATACACACTAAAAATAATATTTTCCTCCCCTCCTCTCCTACCTAAAAGGCCACCATAAGAGGACAGCCAAAAATCACACTTTTGCCTTGATTAACCATCTACCCATACTTATGTTTATCTTAAATTAAGAATGTGGAAACTGTATAGGGGGTGAATATGTTTTCCTTTAAAAACCTTTTAAATTTTTGTATCAATACTCGATCACAGTTTGACGACTATGAGAAGTGTCAAAATAGGTTTACAATAGCTAACCACATCATTTCTAACTATATAACCAACATACAACATTTAGTACAAATAATTACACAACCTTAACTAATTAATATTACACAACCATTCACATAATCATAATGAATAATGCAAGTATAAAAAGTAATCTGGTTAAATGTAAAGAAATAAGTCAAAGCGAAAGGTAAAGGAAAATGCAAAATGACATGGTGATTTATTTTGGTACGGTACACAGAAGCTCCTCTTCGCCCACTCAACTCCCCGTGTACCAACTCGAGTGTTTTTCACTAATCAACAATTCTACATTTCCGACAGAGAAAACCTTATACCAATGCTTACATTATTTTCCGACACTAAGCTAGATGTCGAGTCCTTCTTCGGGTACAACCAAACCCGTTATATTTTATGGCCCAACATAACAAACCTTGTGTTTTATTGCCTAAACACATAAACCGCACACTTACATATTTTCTTGTCACTAAGCTACTTGTCGAGTTCTAATCTAGCTAGAACCACCTCTACCACCCACACTTGTATTTTGAGGACTAAAATACTAACCGACATACCATCAACCCTTCTGAATTTATACACCATTCGGATATAGACACTACTAAAGATTGGAAGACATGGACTCAATCTATATGTAACAAATGTTACAAGTAGACTAACTAGACTACATAACTTCATATCTTGACAATGATGAAAGTTCTTCTCTTGCACTTGAGGGAAGAAGGAAATGATAGAAGATTGGATCACATTTAAACAAGATTAAACAAGTTAAATGATCAAAAATTTAGAGAGATTTAGTGAGATCTAGAGAGAGAAAAAACTGAAAGAAATTCGTGCAAAAAGGTTGTAAAAATAGTTAGAAGTAACCCACTATTTATAGGAGCTAAAAACTGTTGTCTGAAAGTGGCGGCCCCCAGATATATTAGGGGGCCGCCGGGGGGACCACTGTATTTACGGGGGCCGCCCTGACAGACGCTCATATTTTTGTCTTCTTGTGGTGAAATGTTTATTAGGTGAAAGTGACACTTGTTTTAGGGGGAAAATAGCCTGATTTGAATTTTGAAATAATTACCACATAAAACATTTCTTTATAATTCAAAAATAATTTGTCTAATTAATTTTTGAGAAATTGTTTTGTTACATTTATTTAAAAATATAATGTTTAGACAATAACTTATTTTTTTGTTCATCCTATAAGTTTAATGTTGTTTGTACATACCTTACGTGCTTTACGTCAGGTGCAAACAAATGTCGGTGTTGATGTAGACTTGAGACGTCGAGAGATGTAGATGCATGTATGCATTGATGATTTGTGATTACGAGTAACTTGTGCACTTTACGTTACGTATTATAAGTTACATGTTTGTCATCACCAATACATAAAGTGGAACGTATAGTTAAATATCAGTAATATTTGCACTATACAATCTCATCTTTTTTGATGAGACAAAAACTATGTAAACTATACACATAGTAAACTTTAAAAAGTTACTGTTTACACTCCCTTCTCACCTTTTGTCGAAGCAAAAATGGTATTATGTGGGATAATGGTTGGTGAATATAGATTGGAGGTTTGAGTAGAAGAACATGGAAGAAGGTATGTGCATCCGGGTATATACGTTTGAGATTGAGAAGAAGGTAGGTGATCCGAGTATATAGGTTTGAGGTATGTAGAGGAGAAATAGAATAAAGGTAAAAGTGTTTGTGTATTCTTGGATAATTTAGAGGGAGGGTGTATGATAGATGAGAAGAATGCATGATAGGAAAGTGGATACTTTAAGTATATAAGTTAAAGGTATGAGAAGAGGACCTTAAGGTTGAGGGTGATTTTGAAGTGGAGGAAGTGAAGTATTTAGAGTATGAATGAACCCTGCATTGTATTTGATAATCCCCAATCCTATCTTCCTATAAAGGTGAGCTTGCATCATCCCAGTGAAGTCTTCTATCATCATGGTTTAACCAACTCCATTCTATTTATTCATATATCTTTGAGCTCCCCCTTGCTTGTTAGACCCCACGATAGTTACATTTCTTGCATAGTGACTCTAGTGGATCTAGGGATCAAATAGATTACCATCGAAACTCAAGATGTTCGATGAACGCATTATAAATGAGTAGGATGCTTGTAAGTGCTCTCCCTCGGTGTATGCTCCCTCTTGCTTGGGGCACCAAGGACTCAAGATATAGATGTGCTGGATACAAAAACCAAAAGTTAGTAGACGAGTGATATATTATTATATTTATATTATATATATATATATATATATATATATATATATTATGATGGAATTAGAAATGTACATTTAGGTGTTATTATTCTAAAATACGACACCTTGAAAAAGAATTAGAAACTAGACACATGAAACTATTACTTCAAAATCAACTACCTAAATGATTAAAATAAAAAGACTCAAGACGTATGTTTAATGACTAAGATTCGACCGAACTTTAATAAATGAGAATAAGATTCGTTTATTTTTTTGAGACACAAATATTGTGAGAAAGACCATTTAAAAGGTAGACGAATGTCGCTTAATATCTTGGCGAGATATGCCAATATTATATTATATTATATATATATATATATATATATATATATAGACTATATATCATATATATATTTATATAGTTATATATTGCATATCTCGCATAAGATATTAAGCGACATTCGTCTACCTTTTAAATTGTCTTCTCTCCACAATATTTGTGTCTCAAAAAAATAAAACGAATCTTATTCTCGTTTATTAACGTTCAGGTCGAATCTTGTAATAACAAATATGTCTGAGTCTTTTTATCTTTAATATTTAGGTTGTTGATTTTGAAGTAATATGTTTCTTGTGTCTGTTTCTAATTCTTTTCATGGTGTGTATTTTAGAATAATAACACACTAAATGTACATTTATAATTCCATTCATAATATATATATATATATATATATATATATATATACTATATATATATTGATAGTTTATATGCCACTCGTCTCTAACTTTGTTTGTAGCGCTCATCTATATCTTGGTGCCTTGGTGCCCCAAGCAAGAGGGAGCATACACCGAGGGAGAGCACTTACAAGCATCCTACTCATTTATAATGCGTTCATCGAACATCTTGAGTTTCGATGGTAATCTATTTGATCCCTAGATCTACTAGAGTCACTATGCACGAAATGTATCTATAGTGGGGTCTAACAGAGCAAGGGGCGAGTCAAATATATGAATAAATGAATGGATGTTGGTTTAACAATGATGATAGAAGACTGCCTGGATGTGCAAGCTCCCTTTATAGGAAGATTGGATTGGGGATTTATAAAATACAAAGCAGGGTTTCAATTCATAACTTAAATACTTCACTTCCTCCACTTCAAAATCACCCTCAACCTTAAGGTCCTCTTCTCATACCTTTAACTTATATACTTAAAGTATCCACTTTCCTATCATGCATTCTTCTCATCTATCATAACCTCCTCTAAATTATCCAAGAAATACACAATCACTTTTACCTTTATTTCTCATTTCTTCTCTACATACCTCAAACCTATATACTCGGAGCACCTACCTTCTTCTCATTCCTCAAACGTATATACCCGGAGCACATACCTTCTTCTCATGTCTTCTTCTCAAACCTCCAAATCTATATGCTCCAACCATTATCGACATAATACCTTTTTGCTTCGACAAAAGGGGGAGAATGGAGTGTAAACGAGTAACTTTTAAAGTTTACTATGTGTTATAGTTTACATAGTTTGTCATCATCAAAAAGAGGAGATTGTTAGTGCAAATATTACGATATTTAATCTATACGGTCTCTTTATGTTTTGGTGATGACAAACATGTTAACTTATAATAAGTAACGTAAGTGCGCAAGTTACTCGTTAATCACAAATCATCAATGCATACATGCATCTACATCTCTCGACGTCTCAAGTCTACTTCAACACCGACATTTGTTTGCACCTGACGTAAAGCACGTAAGGTATGTACAAACAACATTAAACTTATAGGATGAACAAAAAAATAAGTTTTTGTCTTAAACATTATATTTTTATAAAATGTAAAACAAATCATTTTCTCAAAATTATTTAGACAAATAATTTTTGAATTATAAAGAAATGAGTTTATCCAGTATGTGGTTAATTATTCAAAATTCAAATCTGTCTTTTTCCCCCCTAAAAACAAGTGTCACTTTACCCAGATAACATTTCACCTCAAGAAGACAAAAATAGGAGTGTCTGTCAAGGCGGGCCCCGTAAATACAGTGGTCCCCCGGCGGCCCCCTAATATATCTGGGGGCCGCCACTTTCAGACAACTGTTTTTAGCTCCTATAAATAGTGGGTTACTTCTAACTATTTTTCAACCTTTTGCACGAAAATTTCTTTCGTTTTTTTCTCTTAGTCTCATAAATTCTCTACTAAATCTTTGATCAATTTAACTTGTTTAATTTGATTTAAATGTGATCCAATCTTCATCCTTTCCTTCTCATCAAGTGCAAAGAGAAGAACCTTTCATCATTGTAAAGATATGAAGTTATGTTGTTCTAGTTATTTACTTGTAAACATTTGTCTACATATAGATTGAGTCCCATGTCTTCCAATCTTTAGTAAGTGTCTATATCCGAATGGTGTATAAATTCAAAAGGGTTGATGGTATGTCGGTTAGTATTTTAGTCCTCAAAATACAAGTGTGGGTGGTAGATTGGTTCTAGCTAAGATTAGGACTCGACATTTAGCTTAGTGTCGGAAAATATTATAAGCGACGCGGTTTATGTGTTTAGGCCATAAAACACAAGGTTTGTTATGTTGGGCCATAAAACATAACGGGTTGATTGTACCCGAAGAAGGACTCGACATTTAGCTTAGTGTAAGAAAATAATGTAAGCATTGGTATAAGGTTTTCTCTGTCGAAAGGGAGCTTGTTGATTAGTGAAGTAACTCTCGAGTTGGATACTCGAGAAGTGGAGTAGGACGAAGAGGAGCTTCGTGACTGAACCACTATAAATCACCATGTCAGTTTGCATTTTCTTTTACCTTTCGACTTGACTTATTTCTTACAATTACCGGATTTACTTTCTATACTTGCATTGTGCTTATGATTGTGTGAATGGTTGTGTATATATTGTTAGTTAAGGTTGTGTAGTTCTTTGTACTAAATATTGTATGTGTGGTTATATTGTTAGAATATGTGTTAGCTATTGTTAACCTATTATCGACACTTCTCATATTGCGTCAAACTTGATCGGGTAATTGATACAAAAGATTTAATTTTTTAAAGAAAAACATATTCACCCCCTATACAGTTTCCACATTCTTAATTTAAGATAAACATAAGTATGGGTAGATGGTTAATCAAGGCAAAAGTGTGATTTTTGGCTGTCCTCTTATGGTGGCCTTTTAGGTAGGAGAGGAGGGGAGGAAAATATTATTTTTAGTGTGTATAATACTTGTAGTAATAATATCTCAAAGGTGGTGAAGGTATTAGGTATGTAGTGCATGCATGAAATGTAATGCAAGACTTGAATGATTTACGTAAAATTTGTAAAATCGAATGCAAAATTGTCATATTTAATCTGGCTCAATGAGATGATATGTTCCATTGAAAGTGTTGAGTTGAACTTTAGTCGAGAGATGGATTTTGTTCAAAGTTGATTTGTGTTAACTTGATATCTCTAGGTTATTATACGTATAAATATCTTAAATCCACGTGTTTCAAAGTAAAACGTTTTATAAATTAGTGGTTATTGGTAACTTGATATAATGTTAGTTGTCACACATATTTATCACAATGGTTACATAAAATCTTTAGCGTATGTGAAAAGTATAATTAAAATTGCATGGATTTACATCTGTTATCCGCTTGAAACGCCCTTTTCTCGACTCTTGATTTGACCAAAAATTAAAATTTTTTACTCTACGCATGTTCGGGAAATTACATTGATGTCATTTATTTTATAAATGTCAAAATGAATAAACAGTTTCAATTCTTGTAATGTATTTTTAAAATGAAACTAGACTCAACTAGCTTCGAAACGGCGGGTGGCACGCCTTCTAACTCTTTACGGTTTGGTTTTTACAGCAAAAACAAAATTGACAAAAACCGGTAAGAACATTTGATGTAAAATTTAGCGGCGTCCAAGGTTCCTGGTCGCCCGGTTTAATGACCTTTCAGAGGCTTTAAGCCTTGCCAGCAAAGGCCTCCAGCCGCGGGCTAAAGCCCTCTGACCTACATACTTTACCCAAATTTGCCTTTTTACCCAAAAATTCAACTTCCGGGACTTGTTACTTTACAAGGACTTCCAGAACTTCATTAAATACATTTTACTTCATTAACAAATAAATTTGTGGACTAAATTTCCTATAAAAATGTACCTCATGGTTTTGACCAAACACCCATTTTGACCGTTTCATAGAAAACACTTAAATAACATTCTTTGGCCATCATTCCGCAAAAAGAACTAAACTTAGATTTTCAACATGACAATGACAATTAATTTTAGGACACTTTGAGGGTTCAACATTGATAGAGCTCGGTGTCCTACTTTTTCTATACGCGTAACAATACTTTCATCTGTGCCTAATCCTAAGCCTTCACCAATGCCTTACCTTCATCGTTTTAACTACAAAACATTTTAACTTAAACACGTAAGCTTTCGCTTAGTAAGTAACCGGTTAAAACATGATTAATATATCAATCATTCATATTCGTATCATAAACATATACCATTAGTCCATGTCCATTCCATACATCATAAGCATCTATACCACTTATATCAAATCACACAAATTATACACATCACTATAACATTCATTACTACAATCAACACATAACTATATAACACATACCTTGGTTAGTCCATAACCAAGAACTAACATACACTTACTCAACTAATTAAGTCGCCATGTATTCTATTTGTTCTAAAACACCACAACTAAGTCCTTAAAACTTCCATTCATCATACAAGATATGAACACATCAATATTAAACATATCCTAACCACAAGGTTACTTACCTTAGCTTCCATGGCTATTAACAAGGGCATCATCTCCATCATCCTCTTACTCCCTAACCATGAATAATCACAAATCATAAACACTTTATAAACTTAACAAATAAAAGGGGGTTTCTAACCATACCCAAAACATACCTATCTCAATACTAACCTTAATATGATCATAACATGATCATATCACAAAACCTCCATAATTACTAACTCTATTCATAACACTTAACCCTTGATTACTATATCACCTTATCTTTAATTTTAAACTATCTTTTACCAAAATCCCCATTTTCCTTAAGAACCCTAATTCATAATTATTCAATTAACTCATAATTAGAGGTTTACTTACTTGAGGGAATGATTTAGCTAAGATTATCTCTTGAATTGGAACCCTTAAACACCATCACATGATCATTATTATTTCTTGATTTCCCTATCTTTTTCTTGTTGTGTCGTCACACCCAAAACAGCCAAAACATACAGGAAACTTTGTTGAATGCCAGGGAAATTTTAAGATAATTATAAGTTAGTTAGGACTTTGGTCTAATGACACTTTAGGTCCTACAAGTCCTCTTTCTTCCTAATTGTGACACTTCTAAACCATTTTCATAACATATTAACTTATAGTTGACTACCGGGTTTGACTAACCAATCACGAAAACGTATTTAAACTTATAAAATTCATAGTCAAACTCATTCTATGGCATTATCATATTAAAATACATAAAGACTGGTTTGGTTTGGTAGTTGGTGTTATAAATCTACCCCCCTTATTTAGATTTCGTCCTGAAATCTTCTTCGTCCTAAATTTTACCAAAAACTTGGTCATTTGAACCTCAATTTCATCTTAGCTTTCTCAAAAACATATACTTAAATTGTGTGCATCTACCATACATGGTTTTGCAACTCTAGCCATGCCATTATACATCTAATTATCCTTATCCTGTTCTACTTCTCGATCCTTTCTATCGTACTTACATTCTTTCTAATGACATACCTCAATTAGGTGACATTTTATATATTTCTAATTCTTCAATTTAATTATCGTTTTCTTCTATTTCATTAGTTTCTGTTCATTTCTTTCTAATTTTCATAAAGATCTACTGTTACTTGAGAATTGCGTATTCTTGATCTTATCATACGCCCATACATTTATTTTATTTCTTATTTAACTGTAACCATCTTGACATTCTTTTTTACTTGTTTATTATAAGACTTTGCTTTTCATTACTTATTTTTAGTAAATTCTCCTCAAGGACAATATGTCACTTGAGAGAATTTAATACTTTTGACTTCATACATTCAAACTTCAATTAATACTTTTACATTTTACATAAGGGTGCTAATACAACTTAGTGACCACCATAACCATTACTTACATTGAAATCATGCCATAATGTATATTATAACATCAATTCAATTTTCATCCTTTACGTCCTATACTACTCTACATCTTAGACTTAGCTTTCTTTCTAAAGTTTCTACTAAAGGTCTCATTCTAACTCTTATTTTATCTATCTTATTTTAACCAATTTTAAACTCTCATCTTCTACTTCTTGATTTTTTCATGATATGCCGAGAAACACATCAGCCCACTTATCCATTACTTCTTTATTTACATTGAGAAGCATCCAAACTCATGAAATATAAGGATGTATTATACTTATGATTCGGTGTGATTTCACAATTCTTTATTTTAAATGATGAGCATCCCATCCATTTAAATATGAGATTATATAACCATCCTACTTATATGTTCGTCTTAACACTCACATTACTAAGTCTTCATTACTTCTCCATTATTATATATCAATAACTGTTTCGTTTTTAATATAGTTCTGTTATATGTCTTGGATCCAATCTCCTTTAACTTTTTCCTTAAGAATATGTGGCTCTTCCGTAGGGATTTCCCATTATCGGTTACCCTTGTGGTATCAACAACCTTGCGTTGGCCTTACTCTGTTCCATTAATTTGGCTTTCTCCTCGTAGGGATTTGTGCTTTCGATACCTTTGTGGTATCACAACCTTTTACCGGTGCATTGGATCTAGATTATATTTAATTTATCATTCTTTATTCTTTTCTTCATCTACATACCTTTCTAATCATATACTCTTCATTTCCATTTTTATTGCCTTACGCAATTTTAGCTCACACTTCATCCATCTTTTTTTTATGTTATACAAGATCCAATTGATACTTGTCATTCTCATGTATTACATATACGTATATGTTTTCACATTTTATTTATCATTCTCTTGTGAAACCCAAGTTGAGGCATTATATACTTCCATTGAATAGTCAAAGATACAAGGAGGATTTCTAGGGAAGTCATGGTAATTACTATTGGGGCTAGTAAGAAAATGAGTCCTTGGTTCCCTAAAATGAGTATCATCTCATGAATTCTAGGAGATAGATTGAACTAGATAATATCTTTGTGTTTTCTCATCCCTATCCGGCCATATATGTATATATGTGATGATATTTTGTAAATTTTGAGTATTAGGTACAATTGTGGGTATTTGTTGAAGCGTAAAAAAGTTTTGGTGGTTCCGTGTATGCTTAAACGTGCTTTATCGCGAAACGTAAACACTTTACGTATACCTATTAAAAATAAAATATGCTCAATTGTTATTTAATTATACTCCAAATATTTATACTAACACTTGCTGGATGTAACAGTTAATTGTTTTTTGATGCCCGTTTATACATGATTGATAATTTTTAGCTTACGCGGATTTAACTTAACGTTTTCAATTTTTAAAGTAAGAGCGTTACAATACTAATAATAGTGTTTTATTGACGTAGTAATCAATGGAACTATAAACACGGGGAAGTTTTTATAGTCTTACATGTTAAATGAGGGTTGTCCTCAAGGTTTAAGACGCGGCACTTGCGATGGTGCAGGTCTATGTGAAGAGAGTGTATTACTTCTTCTAAGTGGTCTTTACGTTCCATGTGAACTCGGACATCCTTCCTAGAGTTCCATACGACACTTGACTATTGGAACACATCATTGCTTAATCGTTTGAATTTTGATCTATGATTTTCGACGGTTCATTCGACAAAATGAAGCCTTGTCATCAACGTGTATGTCCTTCCAACGGAACGACTAATGGATTGTCGGAATAACACTTCTTCAAGTTGGATACATGAAACATGTTGTGAACCCTGCTCAGCTCTTGAGGAAGTTCAAGCTTGTAAGCAACAACTCTAACTTTTTCCAACACCTTGAAAGGTCCAACATATCTAGGGTTTAACTTCCTCCGTTTGCCAAAACGTACGACCCCTTTCCAATGCGAAACCTTAAGCATAACTCTATCCTTAACTTGAAACTCCATTGGCTTATGCTTTAAATTGGCGTAAATCTTTTGTCTATCACGAGCGGCTTGCATTCTTTGCTTGATCTGAATGACCTTCTCGGTTGTTTCTTTTACTATTTCTGGACCAGTAAGTTGAACTTGCCCAACCTCGGCCCAACAAACAGGCGAACGTCACTTTCGACCATAAAGTTCTTCAAATGGTGCAGCCTTGATGCTAGCGTAATAACTGTTGTTATATGAAAACTCGACCAATGGCAAATGTTTAACCCAACCATTTCCAAAATCGATCACACAAGCACGTAGCATATCCTTGAGAGTTTAGATGGTTCTCTCGCTTTGTCCGTCAGTTTGCGAATGATATACAATACTCATATCCAAGTTCATACCCAAGGCCTTTTGAAGTGACCTACAGAAATTTGATGCAAACCTAGGGTCATGATCGCAAATGATCGAGACAGGTATTCCATGCCTCGTGACTACCTCCTTTAGGTACATTCTCACCAGTTTCTCCATAGGATCAGTTTCCCTCATTGGTACAATCATTGTGGACTTGGTAAGTCTGTCAACAATTACCCAAATGGTCTCATAACCTTGCGATAACTTAGGAAGCTTCGTGAAAAAATCCATAGTGATATTATCCCACTTCCATTGAGGTATATCGGGTTGTACCAACAATCCTGATGGTATTTGATGTACAACCTTGACCTTAGCACAAGTCAGACACTTGCTAACATAGGTGGCGATGTCGGCTTTTATACTGGGCCACCAATATAGCTTCTTCATGTCCTAATACATCTTGTCAGAACCTGGATGAATATAGTATTTTGACTTGTAGGACTCGTGCATGATCACGGTCCTCAAATCACCATAACATGGCAACCAACTCCTGCCATTTAAGCATAGAGTTCCATCCATACGAGGTTCTAACTTTTCGATTATAAGTTTCTCTGGATCCTTTGAATTTTCAATCAACATACCTCCAACATCTTCGTTTTTGAGGTTCTCTAGTTTCCATGCTTCGGTCAGAGCATTCAAGATTTGTTTAGGAAGATCTAAGCCAATAGTCATAAGTAAGGCTCGAACTCTTAATGGCTTTATTCGCTCCTTCCTGCTCAAAGCATCAGCAACAACATTTGCCTTTCCTAGGTGATAACGAATTTAACAATCGTAATCACTGAGCAACTCTAAACAACGACGTCGTCTCATGTTCAGCTCCTTCTAATTAAGAATGTGTTGTAGACTCTTGTGATCAGTGAACACTGTATATTTGGTTCTGTATAAATGGTGCCTCCAAATCTTTAGAGCGAACACTACTGCTCCAAGTTCCAAATCATAAGTCGTATAGTTCTTATCATGAATCTTCAATTAGCGTGATGCATAAGCAATCACCTTTTCTCTTTGCATTAACACAACGCTCAAACCTTTGATTGAAGCATCGCAGTATGCGAAAAAATCTTCGCTTCCTTCAGGTAAAGCCAGAATTGGTGCACTACACAACTTCTGCTTCAATAATTGAAACGCTGCTTCTTGTTTGTCGCCCCAAACAAACTTAACCTTCTTCTGAGTGAGTTTGGTCATTAGTTTGGTGATCTTCAAAAATCCTTCAATGAATCTTCGGTAACACCCAACAAGACCTAAAAATTGACGAATCTCCGTTGGTGACTTAGGAGATGACCAATCTTTAATGGATTCGATCTTGGTGGGGTCTACGTGAATGCCTTGACAATCAATCACGTGACTGAGAAATTGTACCTTGGGAATCCAAAATTCATATTTAGAAAACTTAGCATACAATTCCTCCTTCTTAAGCAATTTTAAGATTAACTTAAGGTGCTCTTCGTGTTCCTTCTTGTTCTTTGAGTATATGAGGATATCGTCAATAAATACAATCACAAATTTATCCAAATATGGCTTGCACATATGGTTTATGAGATCCATAAATACCGCCGGTGCGTTCGTTAAGCCAAATGGTATAACTTGGAACTCATAATGGTTATACCGAGTTCTGAATGCCGTCTTAAAAATATCTTCTTCTCATACTCAAAGTTGGTGATAACCCGATCGCAGGTCTATCTTAGAATAAACACTGGATCCTTGGAGTTGATCAAATAAATCGTTGATCCTTGGGAGTAGATAAGGATTCTTCACCGTCAGCTTGTATAATTCCTGATAGTCAATGCACATTCGAAATAATCCATCCTTCTTCTTAACAAACAAGACTGGTGCTCCTCAGGGTGAGGAACTGGGTCTTATGAAGCCTTTTTCAGAGAGTTCTTTCAGTTGTTCAGATAACTCTTTCATTTTAGACGGCGCTAATCGATAAGGCCGCCCATGCTACAGGTGCAACACCAGGTACTAAATCGATACGAAACTCTACTTGTCGAGGCGGTGGAATGCCCACCAAGTCTTCGGGAAATACCTCAGGAAAATCCCAGACGATTGGTACGTCCTTAAGTCGCTTCTCCTTCGACTTGTCTTTAGTTTCCTTCGTAGTAACATGTGCCAAAAAGATAGGACATCCTTTCAGCAAATATTTTTGGGTTTTAGTGCACAAGATGATGTTCAATCGGGTCTTGTTTCCTCGGTTGCTTCTGTCACCACTAATAATCAACGTCTCATTTCTGAATGGAACACGAACGATCTTCTCATCACAAACAATGAAAGCATGGTACTTGGCCAACCAATCCATACCGATTATAATATCGAAATTACCAAGTTCTACATGCATTAAGTCTATGTTGAATGGGTGATTTAAGAGGTTTAATGTACAACCCTGGATGATAGTGTTTAACCCAATTATTCTCCCGTCAACTAGTTCAACATTGTAAAAATGATCTAATGTAGTTGGTGTGATATCAATTTGGTAGCTAAATGCAGTAGACACAAAACTCCTATCGGCACCGGTATCAAATAAGATAGAAGCATAGCAGTTGTTTAGAAGGAACGTACCCGTGACGACATTAGAGTCTGGGTTTGTCCCCGCATTACCTACCATATATACTTTAGCTGGAGCATTTCCACTTCCAACTGGATTGCCTCTGTTGTTGTTCTTCAGCTTCAGACACTCCCTCTTGTAATGTCCTTAAACTACACACTCATAGCACGTAGGTTTTTGACCTGCCCCAGTACCTCTTTGGTTGTTGGCAGTGTTGGAATTTGCATGACTTTTATAATCACGGTCCAGATAGCCAACTCGGTTGCACTTGTTGCATTTTGGAGCACATGGACCGTCATGGTAGTAATTGCATTTAGGATACAGAGATTTAGATCCTCCATAGGGTTTCTTCTCACTAGATCCTGCAGTGTATGCCCGTGCCACATTTTGCCTTTTAGGAGGCTGCTGCTGGTTTTGATTATTTCGGGAAGTGTCATCAAACTTGCTCTTGTTTTTAGCCTGCCTTTCAGCCATGGTGCTGACCTTCTTATCCATCAGTTCAGTTTCCATTTCAATAGCATCCTGCATGGTTTTCGGCTTCGATGCCATGACACTTCTGTAAATCATGTTGGGCAAACCACCGACATATCTTTCAATCTTATCAGACTCTTCAGGAAACATCCTGACACACATCAATGCTAGTTCCTAGAAACATTGATTATAGCCTATCACATCGGTAACCTTTACTTTCAAATTCCATAACTCGACTTCGAGTTTCATGATCTCGCCCCTCGGGCAGTACTTGTCTGTCATCTTCTTTTTTAGGGATGTCCAAGTCATTGCATATGCAACATCATGACCAACAGTCCTAACGTGTGAGTTCCACCACGTTAGAGTAATTCTAAGAAGATTGAAAATGGCAAACTTGATTTGGTTTTACACAGTGTAGTTGCTTATGCGAAATACATTTTCCATTCTTTCAAACCACTGCATCAACTCAACAACTTCTTTAGTGCCTTTGAAAGATAGGGGTTGGCATTTCATGAAGTCTTGGTAAGTGCACTCTCGAGCAACGCGTTTAGTCCTTCTGACACACGTCCCAAATTATGGCTATCATCGCCATTCATGCTTCTATCGGCATTACATGCTGCTAGTGCGACAGCAAAGCCTTGGTTGATCAATTCCTTAAGTTGGGCATTGGTGACAGATGTGGTTTTGGTTATTTTTGTGGCTGGTGTTGATCTCGTGGTTCTTTTTGGTGCCATTTTCCTTAAATCACTAGAAAATATAATACCCGTTAGATTTCATAAAATCATAATCATGACATGACATATGCATAATAAATAAAGTGAGATCACATCACACAGTTAAACATACAACAGAATTGAAGTTAACAATGGTGTAACTAAATCGACATTCATTCATAATAAATTCGATTACAGACATGACATAATACCACCATTTCATATATAATTGGAAAACATACATGATTGGTTCATGTTAAAACCTAATTGTAGGCTTCATAGATCATTTTGCCCATCTAGGATATCATAACATTGATCACGCAGCGGAATAACAATTAACAAATAATACTTTTAGCGGACGTTTAGATATAAAACGGGCCTTCTAACTCCCAAATAACTAAGAAACTGGATGAAATCGAAATATTCCTTAAGTAGAGAAAATAAGGTCATTTTAATAATATTAAATCTGACAGATTTATTTAATTAAATAATTTTGAGCACTTTCGAGTCCGAGTTCGGCCATTCCGGCGAAGCACGAATGGTATCGTAATGACCATTTTACTTTGTCGCGAGGTCTTGTCAATTTTAAATTGAGATATAGCGGTCAACTAAAGGTCAACGGTAAAATGTCAACAACGAAAACTATATTTTTACATTGAGACGAACTGTTTTAGACGCAACCCGTCGAAGAAACGAAATATATTTTATAAAATATTATTTATAATATTTTATATTTTATAATGGTTATAAACTGTTACAAACATGGTTTGATTAATTCATAACGTTAAGACATGTGTCAACCTTTGTTTCATTAATTAAATTGATGTCAAACTAATTGATTTAATTAATTATTCACATTTATTATATAATACCTGCAAGGTATTATATACTTTTCATTTATCTTTGGATTGATTGTCTTTGTGATATAATTCACGGTATGAATTATATAAGAGTTATTTTTCATATGTAATATATAAGGAATATATATATTACACACTTTGGGTATATTTTCAATTTATTTATTTAACCAGCCACCAAATTATTATAACGTTAAATCTAAATTTTTATCAACGCGTCGCGTTGACATAACAATTCATCGGGAAACCCAAATTCATTATCTTAGGCTAGTGGGACTTAGCCGTTAAGATTAGTTGCAACTTCTTGATCGAGCCGCTTCGTCTTCCGTTCGTGTTGTGCATATTAGATGCCTATCTGTCAATCGTTCTTCATCATCAATGTGAGTTTATAGCCCCCACGTTTTACTTGTTTTCATATACTTTATAACTTTTGGGGTGAGAACATGCTTGTTGCAAAATAGTTTGCAAACTCAATTACATGGTCGATTACAAACTCATTTTTACATGCTTGGTTACAAACTCATTTACATATCTCGCGATGAGATACATCATAAGTTTTCACTTATGGATACTACAACTTTTGATTTCATTCTAATGATTATGGATTTGCATAAGTTGCATGAACTGTTAATCAACTCACTTGAGGTGAGTTCATAGCCTCACATTTTATAGTTTTTACTTATTTACAAGTTTTAGGGTGGAAACATGCTTTGTTTTATAAATTTGACGCAAGTGGATATTTTATATTGATTACGTGTTTGCCTAAGTAGCGATAACCCTTCTGAGCCCACTTATCATGAACTGTTAATTCCTGGTTTGGAAGCGTGAATGGTAGTAGATAGATCTATTTGGGATTGACCTCCCCGTTCGGGTGAGTAGCTATCACCGGAAACGAACGTAGACCATGTCGGATTTGGATGTTGCGGGTTACAACATTGGTATGGGCAGAACTACGAAATTTATATAGCAGTAATATATGTCGAGCTTCAGTGTCATGAGCTTAGAGCAACAGTAATCGGATTTTGTGATGTCTGCATGTGTTGCATTATCACGGGAAAAGTCTTGCGGTCCTGCTTTATACATATTGTGTTCAAAAATGCCCGGGTGTTCTTGGAGGGGACACATTACAAATCTTGGATTTGAACATATAATCATACATTTTGTGACTATTTAAGGATTGAAATAGTCAGGCATACTTTGCAAAACTTTGATGTCAACAGTTATGCATACAATGATTTTATGATATTGTAGGGAGATAGTAGTCACTAAACATTTTACATGGTGCTGTGATGACATAGTGGGCAAATACATTCATTGAAAACTTATATTCATATTTAAACTAATCTATGGACTCACCAACTTTATGTTGGCCGTTTTAAGCATGTTTTTCTCAGGAGAATTAGATGCTTGGCGTACTTGATGTGCATTGGAGTCTATATATTCAAGCTTTTCATTGTGATGCAATTATGGGACAAATGTTATATCAAATTCAGATTTTGAGTAAATCAACAAGGCTACTTTTCAAACGACGCTTAGAGGTCGTTCTCCTGTATCTTGTGCTGTTGTATTATGAAGTAACGCCCCCGGACACATCATTCCGTTGCGACTCGAATTTTTGGGGGTGTTACAGATTGGTATCAGAGCCAAGGTTATAGAGACCTAGGTTGCATATTTTACCCTAGACTATAACCGTTTTCACAAACATTGCATCACATCAAACTTTTTTTTCAATACGCATACACACTACTTGCTTAACTGCTTGCTTTACGTGCTTACGTGACTTATGTATATATACATATGTGTATATATACACTTACTTCTCTTTCGATTATTTTACGCTTGTTTTATATAAAAGTTATTTATATAAATACTGGAATTTACTCTTTAGACATTGTGAGTTGCACAATGGTCTCAATTTACTTCTCAGACATTGTAAGTTTGCACAATGGTCTCAATTAACACTTCAGACATTGTGGGTTGCACATGGTCTCATTATACTCTTCAGACATTGTGAGTTGCACGATGGTCTCATTTTATACCTCATACATTGTGAGTTGCACAATAGTCTCAATTTACTCCTTAGACATTGTGGGTTGCACAATGGTCTCACTTCGTTCTCAAACATTGTAAGTTATACAATGGTCTCTAAATTTTTATATAACCTTATACAATATCGTATTACAAGTCTTGTATGGGCAGGACTTGTAATATGAGAATTGATATGATAATTGCTATGTTAACAAAACCCGTCACAGTTTTGGTTTACATGGAATTATGTGTGAATCTAAGTATTAAAAGTCTTGTATGGGCGGGACTTGTAATATGAGGATTGATAAGATAATTGCTATGGTAACTCATTCATAAGACATTTATCTTAATTACTATAACCGTATACTCATCAATTATTATGAACGCCATGTTGATTTTCTCTGATTGTTTTACTTCCCGTCTTCGAAGACGAGTTTTAAACACTCGTCTCATACTCATTTGAGCACATGCATCGTCATGTCACCCACTACCTTGAAGGTGTGTGAGTACGCGTA